>SJYX01024168.1:0-11189 GCA_006410675.1 Oreotragus oreotragus
GGGCAAATGACTTAGTTTCTCTCTGTTTATTTTCTGCTTATATGTAAAACAGAGTAATATCTATCTCTTGGAAGACTTAATGGAGGAAGAGATTAAACCCCTTGGTATATAATAGGTGCTCGATAAATGTTTTTATTGCATGGCTAGTTTCTATTCTGCCCTTGTATATTTCTTTTGAAATATCTGAAAATTCACATGCCCTAACACCAAATTTGGTGCAGACATAAAAGTGTTTACCATTTTGTGTTTCTAGAATCCATAGAGGGGATCTTTCATTAGAATAAATTTAATGATAGTAGCTGTAGCTAATCTCTACTTACATGGAGAAACAGCGAATGCCCTTTATGTCTGAAGGCTATGAGGATATGTAACATAACTCCATTCTGCCCTTGCTTTCTATAAATCTTTTGTATTTTGTATATATGTCCTATCCCCTATTATATTCCAAGTCTGAGGGAAAAGATCCTTTAACACACATATTTCTTAGAAATTGCTATGAAAGAGACTTAGGCACCTAGGAAAAATACAGTCCTAGGTAAAAATTTACACTTTACTAAAGTGTACACATTGCTATTATCATAAATGTGTGTATCCTTATAAAATTTTATTTGGAAAATTGACTTCCACATAGAGGTGCACACGAAGTTACCAATTTTTCTGGCAAATAAAGATTTTTGTGTTAGTCACTCAGTCATGACTGACTTTACCATCCCATGGACAATGGCCTCAGTCTGTAGAATTCTGCTGGCAACACAGTAATACTGGAGTAGTTTGCCATTTCCTTCTCCAGAGGATCTTCCCAACCCAGGGATCAAACCCAGGTCTCCCACATTGCAGGCTGATTGTTTATAGTCTGAGCCATCAGGGAAGCCCAAAACAAACTTTTAACAAATGAAATTAAAAGTACCAGTAGAACAAGAAAGGTAAGATAATTTTCCTAAGAAATCAGGTCATGTGTAGAATTTTTTTTTTCTTTTCTTTTTTCAATTTCTAGCAAAAATACATAATTATCATTCCTCAATACAGCTAGCCAGCAACAAGGTGGCTTCAAGATTTTTACATTAGAATTTTTCCCTGGGTGAAGACTATGGTAAAGAATTTTCTTTAACAGACATAAATTTATTCAAGATGTGGATTTTCTTTTCAGACTAGTTGTTCTTGGTCAGGGATCACTAACCTTGGATTACCTAAAAATGCCTCATAAAATAACATACTATTCAACATGCCCTGCCTCCAATTAAGAATTTTTCCTGGAGTAAAAGAAATAATGCATTGATAACCATTAATTTTGCTGCACTGATGACAGAAGCAATTGACTAAAAAAAAAAAAAAAAATGCAGATTCAGCTCTAGCTCTGAGAGAGAACATCCCATGAAGTTGGCTTTTCTGCACAATTATCATATATATAACTTAAACTGATGACAATATATGTTGCTCTCCTTTCTTTGGCCACAATGCTATGTCTTTGAACAGATGAATCCAGAAAAAAAAGGGTAGAAGGTGGCTTTGGTACTTCTTACTCTTACACCTAATATTATACCCCAAAATCTTGCTTTTTGCACTGTAGAATGGTGGATTATGATGTAACAGTTTTATTTATCCACCAAAGCAATATTTTTATAAGCCAAGCTTCTTGACACCCCTAGCGATAGAACAGGGTTCCATTTTTGCTAGAATGATTGACCTGGTTTACAAGATAAAGGGGAGATATTGCTACAGAAACATGGGTAGAATCCAAGGAATAGCTCAGGATGTTTCCATGCACTAACATGCCTACTAATAAATGTTAAATAAGACAACATGATAGAATAACAGAACACTTGGGGGCTCAAATATCAAGGAACAGATGATTCAGTTCAACTCACAAAAAATAAAGAAATGTGAGCTGAGAATATTATGGCCAAAGATAAAATTATATGAAATAGAAATTGGGAAAAATCATGGATAAATTTATTTCTCATGCTTACTCTATTATATGTATTTCCTTTCTCTCTTTGCTTCTGTCCACTATCAAGTGTTTAGTACATCGGCTAATTTATCCCATAAATCACAGAACACTGAGATGCTATGATGACAGAACAACAGAAAATTTTCTTTTCTATTTCTACATTCTCCTCATTTAAGGGGATTGATTCATCAGTAGAGGGCTTCCCTAGTGGCTTAGATGGTAAAGAATCTGCCTGCAACGCAGAATATGTGGGTTGGATCCCTGGGTCAGGAAGATCCCCTGGAGGAGGGAATGGCAACCCACTCGAGTATTCTTGCCTGCAGAATTCCATTGACAGAGGAGTCTGGTGGGTTACAGTCCACGGGGTAGCAGAGTTAGACAGGACTGAGTAACTAACACTTACACTTATTCTTCAATAGAGAAAAAAATTCAGCCTGACACACATTGGAAACTAAGAAGCAAACTTGTGTAATAAATCTTATGTAAACTAATGCTAAGGCAATGCTTTTGGTCACCTTGAGGAATCTGGGAGACAATTTTCCAATGATTACTTTTTCTCTTAACCATTGATAGCATATCAACATATAAAGAAAGCATTTTTACAAGATACATTTTCAGTTCAGTTCAGTCACTCAGTCGTGTCCGACTCTTTGCAACCCCATGAATTGCAGCACGTCCGGCCTCCCTGTCCATCACCAACTCCCGGAGTTCACTCAAACTCATGTCCATCGAGTCGGTGATGCCATCCAGCCATCTCCTCCTCTGTTGTCCTCTTCTCCTCCTGCCCCTAATCCCTCCCAGCATCGGGGTCTTTTTCAATGAGTCAACTCTTTGCATGAGGTGGCCAAAGTACTGGAGTTTCAGCTTCAACATCAGTCCTTCCAATGAACACCCAGGACTGATCTCCTTTAGAATGGACTGGTTGGATCTCCTTGCAGTCCAAGGGACTCTCAACAGTCTTCTCCAAAACCACAGTTCAAAAGCATCAATTCTTCAGCACTCAGCTTTCTTCTCAGTCCAACTCTCACACCTAAGCATGACTACTGGAAAAACCATAGCCTTGACTAGATGGACCTTTGTTGGCAATGTAATATCTCTGCTTTTCAATATACTATCTAGGTTGATCAAACATTTCCTTCCAAGGAGTAAGCATCTTTTAATGTCATGGCTGCAATTAATTACCATCTGCAGTGATTTTGGAGCCCCTCCCAAAATAAAGTCTGACACTGTTTCCCCATCTATTTCCAGATGCCATGATTAGTTTTTTGAATGTTGAGCTTTAAGCCAACTTTTTCACTCTTCTCTTTCACTTTCATCAAGAGGCTTTCTAGTTCCTCTTCACTTTCTGCCATAAGGGTGGTGTCATCTGCATATCTGAGGTTATTGATATTTCTCCCAGCAGTCTTGATTCCAGCCTGTGCTTCATCTGGCCCAGCGTTTCTCATGATGTAACCTGAATATAAGTTAAATAAGTAGGGTGACAGTATACAGCCTTGATGTACTCCTTTTCCTATTTGGAACCAGTCTGTTGTTCCATGTCCACTTCTAACTGTTGCTTCCTGACCTGCATATAGGTTTCTCAAGAGGCAGATCAGGTGGTCTGGTATTCCCATCTCTTTCAGAAGTTTCTACAGTTTATTGTGATCCACACAGTCAAAGGCTTTGGCATAGTCAATAAAGCAGAAATAGATGTTTTTCCTGGAACTTTTGCTTTTTCCATGATCCAGCGGATGTTGGCAATTTGATCTCCGGTTCCTCTGCCTTTTCTAAAACCAGTTTGAACATCTGAAAGTTCACGGTTCACGTACTGCTGAAGCCTGGCTTGGAGAATTTTGAGCATTACTTTACTAGCTTGTGAGATGAGTGCAATTGTGCAGTAGTTTGAGCATTCTTTGCCATTGCTTTTCTTTGGGATTGGGGTGAAAACTGACCTTTTCATATTAAAAACCATAATTTTGTGTGTGTGTGTGTGTTGGGGGCATTGTAAAGGCTCTCCAAATCTTCAGCTGTGTGCATACTGCTAGGTCATATTCACAGTACTCTAAAAATATTCACATATTTATGTTTTGAGTTTGTTTTTATGTTCAAATCTCAATGCTTTAAAAATGAAAGCTTTAATTATTCTGTATCATGTGATACACATAAAACGGAAGTTAGTTCACGTATTTGATCTGCTCACAATTCATAAAGCTTTTAAATAAACTCCACAAACCTGGGATTGATGGAAATACATTGTAATTTGGATAATGCTGAATTGTAATTGAAAAACTCCATAAAGTCCCATTAGTTCATAAGAAATAGCAATAAATGAGCATTGTCCAAGGTAGTTGCCTGAGAATTCTATTTAATAATACATATACACAAAAATTCTCATCACTACTTCACATGTTGCTATTGCCTTTCTTGTTCTTAACTTATACAAATGAGGTTTATACATTTTAAACAAGGGCTGTATGGTTATAAAATAAAAAAAGAAGGAATATTCATTGTTGGAAGTGAGATTCTCTTTCTTAACAATCTTTTTAATATAAAGGTCTTTCTTCAAAGTATCTGTCACAAGTGTAAAACATACAAATTCTTAAAAATACTTTCACGGTTGATATTTGCTTTCTTAAAATCTTGTAGGAAGGATCATGGCTCCCTCTTTAGAAGAAACACTCCTGACACTTTTTAGCCATTTGATCGTTTAGCACACCAAACTTTCTCCTTTATATAGATTTTTTTCTAGTCCTCACAATTACTTGTAAACAACCAAGAATGTTTCTATTTTGCAGATGAAAAAATGAAAGCACAGAGAGATGACTTATTGTTGTTGGTCATGTAGCTATGTAAGAATTTCTTTTTCTAGTACCATCTTGAACCCTAGAGGCCATTTCTTCTCTTTATAGCACACTTCCCCTGTGTTAAAATGAATGAAGTAAATTGTGTATTGTATACAAAGAAGGAAGCAAACACATTTGTGGGCTTCTCTATTGACTCAGCACCAAGGAATCCACCTGTCAGCAGTAAAGAACCCATAAAGGAGATGCAGGCTCAATCCCTGGGTCGGGAAGATCTCCTTGAGAAGGAAATGGCAACTCACTCCAGTATTTTGCCTGGAAAATCCCATGGACAGGGAGCCTAGAGGATTACAGTTCATGGTGTCACAGAGTCAGACACAACTTAATGCATAAACAACAACAGAGCAGTAGGAAGAAAATAAAAATATAGAGAGAATGGTAATATAAATGAGGAAAAGAAATGGAAATTGAAAGTGGAGAGAAGCTAATGGTAGTGCCAACTGATTTTTTTTTTTTGGGGGGGGGTCATTTTTTGTCTGTTCCTGGTACAGACCCACATATGGTTTGAAGAGCATTCTTCTTTGAATCTACTTCTAAGTAGCCTTGTGTAAGTTGGTTTCAATAGAAGCAATATGGCATAGAGTTATGCCATTGTATATTTCATTCATTCAGACTTCACAACAGGTAAGCCAGTCAAAGTGAGCTAAATTGAATTGGAAAAAATCAAGTCTTTGATGAAAGACTTCATTTGCTTTTCCTGATGGATTTTGATTGTCAGGTATAGAAATTTGAGAGCACTGTGCCAAACCTCTGAAAATAGAGCTAACTCAAAAGAGGGACAATCAAGACATGATCCTTTATGACCTCATCTAACCCCCATTTTTGCCTGCTTGAAAATTTGTAAGCTTTCAATCGTGAGAATTCTCTACTTTTTGTGTAAGTCATTTTAGACCTTCTCTATATAAATGAGAATGAGTTGAACTCTACATTTGTTGACTTCCTTCATGTGTATATCAGAAATTGGGTATAATTCAGGAGAATAAGATTCCAACCAGAAATACCCCTTAATTAGCCACCATGTGACTCTGTTTTCCTAATTTCTATGGTTCCTGATTTCTATGGTTGCTCCCCAATCCTGGCAGAAATATTCAAAGAGCTTATATCAAAACCCACTTTTGGAGGAAGTCACACTGACTAGCCCCAATATGTTTTACCTATCAGATACATCCAATATTCCTTCAAAGTGATTTATCCTGATTAGCATACTATAAAGAAGTAATATCTGCTCTATTTATAGTAATATCTCCTGAATTTCTCTATGTAAACTGGTTTACTCAGGCCAGTTGTAATGTGCACTTAAGTTTCTAGCAAAATTACTCTTAGTCTCTTATTCCTCTCTCAAAATAGTTCCTGGTTACATGAGAAATTACATAAGCACTCTATTGCTCATAGTTCTATTATAGCATTAAATCATTATTAATTGTAGCCATTTTTTCATTTACTGTTAGGTTGATATATCTAACCTTCACTATATTGTTTTTTATTTAGTGTATTGCACATTGGTAGTCTCAGAATATTTTATGTGGCAAATTTAAGATTTTATATCCTTTCAAAACATGAGTCTTATGAAAATGCAAATACCATATATTTTAAATATTAAATCAATTTAATTTTTTTTTCAAGGGACTCATTTATTCCTATAAAGAACAAAAAGCAGGGAGAAAAATGACATCGTGTTACAGATTAGGATATTGTGGAGTATGTGTAATAAAAACTAATTCTGGATAGTTTCTAAGATCAAATTTGTTTAGAGCAGTTTAAGATTCAGAACAAAATTTAAAGGAAAATACGGAGATTCCCCATAAATCCAAACCCCACAAATGCACAGCCTCCTCCATTATCAGCATCATTCATAAGAATGGTACGTTTGTTACCAAGGATGAACTTACACTGACACATCATAATCACTCAAAGTCCATTGCTTATTTGAAGATTCACTTTTGGTATTATATATTCTATGGGTTTGATCAAATGTATAATAAAATATCCACCATTATATCATATGGTTTATATTCACTGCCCTAGAATTTCTCTGTACTCTGCCTGTTTATCTACCTCCCCTCCTCACCTCTGACAATCATGGATCATTTTACTGGTTCCACATTGTTGTGGTTCTGTCACTCAATCGTATCTGACTCTTTGCCACTTCATGAACTGCAGAATGCCAGGCTTCCCTGTCCTTCATTATCTCCTGCAGTTTGTTCAAACTCATATCTTTTGAGCCAGTGATGCCATCCAACCATCTTATCCTCCGTTACCCATCTTCTCCTCCTGCCCTCAGTCCTTCCCAGCATCAGGGTCTTTTCCAAAGAGTCAGCTCTTCACATCAAGAGGCCAAAGTATTGGAGCTTCAGCCTCAGCATCAATCCTTCCAAAGAATATTCATGATTGATTCCCTTTAAGGTTGACTGGTTTGATCCCCTTGCATTGCAAGGGATTTTCAAGTGTCTTCTCTAGCACCACAATTCAAAAGCATCAATTCTTCACTGCTCAACCTTCCTTATGGTCCAACTTTCACATCCATACATGACTACTGAAAAAACCATAGCTTTGACTATATGGACCTTGTCAGCAAAGTGATTTCTCTGCTTTTTAATATGCTGTCTAGGTTTATCACAGCTTTCCTTTCAAGGAGGAAGTGTCTTTTAATTTCATAAAAACACAAGTAGGGATAAATTCAAATACATAAGCATAAGTGAGCATGAAATAGTTCTCATAAAATGCCACAAAAGAGAAAGGAGCAGTGAAAGGGAGCTATAAAAGATTGACCGGTTGTGTATGCTTATCAAATATTTCATATATTTCTTATATAATATTTCTTTTATCATAGCTTTCCTTTCAAGGAGGAAGTGTCTTTTAATTTCATAAAAACACAAGTAGGGATAAATTCAAATACATAAGCATAAGTAAGCATGAAATAGTTCTCATAAAATGCCACAAAAGAGAAAGGAGCAGTGAAAGGGAGCTATAAAAGATTGACCGGTTGTGTATGCTTATCAAATATTTCATATATTTCTTATGTAATATTTCTTGTCTTTGGCGTTGTACTTAAAAGGATGTCACCATATCTTAGGTCATTTAGGTTTTTGCCTACTTTTTCCAGTAGTTCTACAATTTTATATTTTACATTTGGGTCTATGATCCATTTTGAGTTAGTTTTTTGAAAGATTTAACATCTGCATCTAGATTCTTTTTTCCTTTTTTTTTGGCCTTTGTATGTCAAGTTGTTATAGTCCCATTTGCTAAAGTGACTATTTCCACTCTGTTTTATTTCACTTGCTCCTTGTCAAAGATCAGTTGACTATATTATATGGGGTGAAGATATATAGCAGTATTTACAAATACTATACTATAAACAAAAATCTTTTAAAAATGAAGCAAAATTTTGAGAAAAATATATTAATATTTCTTTTGAAAGACTAATGTTAGTAACTAGATGCCTCAGATTTCAGTTAACAGAATGTGTTTCATGAGTACACAGTGAAAAAATACAAGAATTTTAAAAAATTAATTATTTTTCAAAATAACATTCCAAACATTTCTCAGAATGTCAGACCCAGAAATTCTGATCTGTCACTTGATCTCTTTTCATCTTTCTGTCTCTCTGTCTCTCCATCTCTCTTTCTCTCATACACACAAACACATACACACAACATTCTTAGGATTTTAGATCAACAATTACAAGGAAGCTATTCTGATTCCTCAAATAACGTTCCATTTTTAAACTCTCCAACATCTTTAGAAGACTACATGCTATGACAGACCACATGGGTGCTGTCAGTTCAATACCCTGCTACTTTATGCATCAGAAAGAAAACCATGAGTTATTATTTTTTTCTCTTTTCTTAGCTAATAAACACTGAACATTCTGTACCTTATAAAAATTCTCATCCTCAGCATCTTGATCACACTAATGGTGATTTAGAGCAATGGGGCCAAACAAGATATGTGCAAATATACAGGCTCATACACCAGAGTTAGACTAACAAAACTCCCCAGATCTCCAACAAAAGAGACAAAAAGAGTATTACAATATATTTTCTTCTATTTTGTCAATGTGTAAATCTTTCTCTTTTTATCTTTGTTTTTAAAAGATTTTAGATTTATGGAAATTTTTTATGGCATGAGATAGGGTTCCAACTTCATTCATATAAAAATAGTCATACATTGAATTATGTATATTTTTCTAATGTATATGTAAAACTTGTATGTATGTGTATATGTTTCTGCACACATATATATATATTCTGTTATATGAAACAACAATGGTAGATATATATATTTGACTTTCTCTCGTTCATTTAGGTATATATATTTTATGTCCAAATAGGTGAACATTTTTCCTGTTTAAAAAAATATATTCCTTACTAGCTTTTACTTTTCTACATAAAATTTTGAGTTCTCAACTATAAAGAAATTCCTTCTGGAAATAAAGATATCCAAATTGGAAGAGAAGAAATGAAATTGTCATTATAGGAGGATGACATGATACTCTATATAGAAAATCTAAAAGACTCCACACACAAGCTTTTAAACTAATAAAACTAATAAATGAATTCAGCAAGGTAACAGGATACAGTATTAACATACAGAAATCTGTCATATTTCCCTTTTAGAAGGAGAAAGTAAAAAAAAAAAAATTCTTATTTATAATTGTGCCAAAAAATAAAATGCCTAGAACCTAGGAATAAACCTAATTAAGGAGGTGAAAGACCTATGAGCTCAAAACTGTAAAACTGATCAAGGAAACTGAAGGTGAGTCAAAGAAATGGAAAGATAGTCAATGCTTTTAGACTGGAAGAATTACTATTAATAAAACAGCCATACTACCTAAAGCAATGTATATATTTAATGTGGTCCCTTTCAAACTGTTCACTGCATTTTACACAGAACTAGAACAAATAATTCTAAAATTATATGGAGCCACAAAAGACCCAGAATTGCCAAAGCAATCCTGAAGGGAAAAAAGCAAGTCAGGAGACATAATCCTCTTTTAGACTGGAAGAATTACTATTAATAAAACAGCCATACTACCTAAAGCAATGTATATATTTAATGTGGTCCCTTTCAAACTGTTCACTGCATTTTACACAGAACTAGAACAAATAATTCTAAAATTATATGGAGCCACAAAAGACCCAGAATTGCCAAAGCAATCCTGAAGGGAAAAAAGCAAGTCAGGAGACATAATCCTCTCAGACTTCAGACAGTACTATAAAGCTGCTGTAATCAAACAGCATGATATTAGCAAAAAAAAAAAAAGACAGATGGATCAATTTAATAGAATAGAGAGACCAGAAATAAACCCACACAGCTATGATAAATTAATCTCTGACAAAGATGCAAGGGTATACAAGGTAGAAAAGAAATTTTCTTCCACAAGTGGTGTTTGGAAAGCTGGACATCCTCACATAAATCAATGAAATTAGAATACTCCCTTATACCATATACACAAATACACTCAAAAATGGTGTAAAGCTCTAAATATAAGGTATGACACCATAAAACTCCTAGAAGAGAACATAGGCAAAACATTTTAGACATAGAGCATAGCAATATTTTCTTAGATCTGGCTCCCTAGGTGAAAGAAATAAAAGCAAAAATAAACAAATGGGACCTAATCAAGTTCGTGTAAATAAATAAATAAATAAATAAATATTAAAAAAATTAAAAGCAAAAAAATAAACTGTATAGCAAAGGAAACTTTCAACAAAATGAAAAGAATATACTGAATGGGAAAAATATTCATAAAGGATATAACTGATAAGATTATTTCTTGAAATATAGAAATAGCACATACAACTAAATATTTAAGAAGCACACAGTCTAAACAGAAATTGGACAGAAGATCTAAATGGACATTTCTCTAAAGAAGGCATAGAACAGATCAAAAGACACATGAACATAAATTCAATGATGTCAATTATTACTCAGTTCAATTCAGTTCAGTCACTCAGTCGTGTCCGACTCTTTGTGATCCCATGAATTGTAGCACGCCAGGCCTCCCTGTCCATAACCAACTCCTGGAGTTCACTCAGACTCATGTCCATTGAGTCGGTGATGCCATCCAGCCATCTCATCCTCTGTCGTCCCCTTCTCCTTCTGTCCCCAATCCCTCCCAGCATCAGAATCTTTTCCAATAAGTCAACTCTTTACATGAGGTGGCCAAAGTATTAGAGAAATGCAAATTAAAACTACAATGAGGTATCACCTCACACTGATCAGAAAGGCTATCATCAAAATGTCTGTAAATAATAAAGACTGGAGAAGGTATGGAGAAAAGGGAACACCGACATTCTTCAGCTTCTTCAGCATTACAGGTTAGGGCATAGACATGGATTACTGTGATATTAAATGGTTTGCCTTGGAAATGAACAGAGATCATTCTGTCATTTTTGAGA
>SJYX01024168.1:22524-44430 GCA_006410675.1 Oreotragus oreotragus
AAAACTGAATGACTTTCACATTCACTTTTCCTTCAAATATTATATAAACTAGCTAATAAAACGCAAAATGTTGCATACTTATCAGAACATGGCAGTTGTATATAACTTAGCAATCTGCTTTGGCATAATGGCTAGCAGAATAAAATAAAAATTAAGAAAGAGTTCTAAGCAGATCTTTGTTTGGGTCCCAGTTTGACCACGTTCTAGTTATGTGCAGTTGGGAATTATCTCTCAGAGTTCAGTGCCATAATTTTAAAATGTGGACTATTTGATAGACCTTTTGAATGCCACTGATTCGTTAAAGAACTGCTCAGTCTAGGGCTACCTCATAAAGCATAGTAAAGGACAAATGAAGTATCTTATAAAAAGCACAGGCACAGTACCTATGCCTACAAAATGGTAGAAATAAGTAAATGTTAGTAAATATAAAATTTATTTAATATTGTTATATTTAAATAATGTAGTAATAGAACCTTACTTTTTTATTTGTCTTAATCTCTTTCTCCTTCACAAGAAACACAAATTAAATTTGTGAGGTATTTGGAACTGAAGTAACAAGTTTTTATTGTTTTCTGATTAACTATTAAGGTAATATCTTCAGGCTGTTGCACATTCTATACAAAATTATATTTAGCATCTGAATCTACACACACACACATACAGATATTTTTTTAAACCAGTAATATCTCAGAACTCAGGGTAGTCTATAATAATCTTATTCAAAAAACTGTTAATAATTATATTATTTAAGCATATTTGAGCAATATATTTTATGAATTTATTAACATAAATAACTATATATTTTGCAAATGAAAACTAAAAAAGCATCTTTTGTGAATACATAGAATAAAACCTATGACTTGTAAAAAGGAAATAAGTTTCAAAAGGGAGTGGATATATGTATACCTATGAGTGATTCATGTTGAGGTTTGACAGAAAAGAGCAAAACTCTGTAAAGCAATTATCTTTCAATAAAAAATAAATTCATTAAAAAATCACTACTGGATATCTTAGGTTTTATTTTTAATAAAATTTATGATCACACAGTTATTCATTATGTTTTAAATCTATGCAATGTTTATTGAGCACCCATTCTATTTTGAACAATTCATCAAGTATTACCTGTGTAAAGCAATTATCTTTCAATAAAAAATAAATTCATTAAAAAATCACTACTGGATATCTTAGGTTTTATTTTTAATAAAATTTATGATCACACAGTTATTCATTATGTTTTAAATCTATGCAATGTTTATTGAGCACCCATTCTATTTTGAACAATTCATCAAGTATAAGGAAATTACAAGGATAGACTATCTGTCATGGGCAGCAGGGTATAGAAAGAGAATTATACAAACAAACTATGGGCAGAGATACCTATCTAGAGGAGGGAGTGGCTTCTGTCCAGGAGAATGACAGATTGCCTCAGTGTGATGGCAGGCTTTGTCTAAATCTTTACAGATAAATAGAAATATTGATGTAATATTTGTTTGCAACTAGAGGGAGATGTGGTAGAAAGAGGTCTTGAGTTTGGAAATATTATGCAAACTTAGGTGTGAACAGTGTATTTGGAGAACAATTCAACATATGTGACAAAAGGCAGAAACTGAGATTGGAAAGGTTGATCATAATCAAACATGGCAAATCTTTAGTTATCCTAGCCCAAGTTTTAGAGACTAACAGATCATTGACTTACAAAAAAAAAAATTTTTTTTTTTTTTCTTAGGTGTGAACAGTGTATTTGGAGAACAATTCAACATATGTAACAAAAAGGCAGAAACGGAGACTGGAAAGGTTGATCATAATCAAACACGGCAAATCTTTAGTTATCTTAGCCCAAGTTTTAGAGACTAATAGATCATTGACTTACAAAAAAAAAATTTTTTTTTTTTTAAAAGTCCCAGGACTTTTTTTCAGTGAATGGATTAACTAAGAAAACTAAGTTAACCCTTTGAGGAGGCACTTTTGCTTAGTGTTCCTTCAAGTCTTCACAACATTCAGATAATTCTCTAAAACTTGATTTTAGTGGGATGTGGCAAAAGTGATGAGATATCACTTCTGTTATACGCCTGTAAGAATCTTCATAAAGAGGAAAGCCAGGTGTCATACTGTTAGTAATCCTCCGAGGGACTGAGGATCAACTCCAATGAGACTGAGTCACGCAAACCAGCAGCCTTTCAGAAAGTGGATCTGACAACATCCAGGTACATGGGCTTGGAAGCTGAGTCTCCCTCAGGTCAGATTGGGCTTCCTTTGTGGCTCAGCAGTAAAGAACCCACCTGCCAATGCAGGGGATGTGGGTTTGTTCCTGGGTCTGGAAGATCATATAGAGAAGGAAATGGCAACACACTCCAGTATTCTTGCTTGGAGAATTACATGGACAGAGGAGTCTGGTAGACTACAATCCATGGGGTTGCAAAAGAGTCACATATAACTTAGTGACTAAACAAATAAAACAACACAAACAAACAAAAAACCAAAGCCTTTAGATTGGACTGTATCTCCAAATGATACATCTTAATTGAGGTCTTTTGAAATGTCTTGAGGCAAACACATGCTTCCCTGGTGACTCAGCTGGTAAAGAATCTGCGTGCAATGTGAGAGACCTGGGTTCAATCCCTGCATTGGGAAAATTCCCTGGAGAAGGAAAAGCTACCCACTCCAGTATTCTGGAGCCCGGAGAATTCCAGGGACTATATAGTCCATGGATCGCAAAGAGTCAGACATGATTGAGCAACTTACACTCACTTCACAAACACACTCAAGTAAGCTGAGTCCAGGCACATAACAAATTATGAGGTAATAATTGTTGTTTTAAATAGTATATTTCAGTATGATTTGTTACTTAGTGGTAGAAAAATAAAATATAGTTATCTGTAGAAAATATTTTCATGATTTGATTTATATAGAGAAGGATATTATCATTCTGTACATTTATAAATAAAAAATGACATCTGGAACCACCTGTAGGAATTATATAATTGTGTTTACATACTAGAGGTACACTACATAGTTTTGTATTGCTACAATAAACTTGCTTTCTCAGTAACTTACATTTCTTTATTTAGATATAAAACACTATATCAGCAATTATCAATATTTTTGCTTTTATTTTCAGTTTAGTTTAACCACGAGAAACACTTTTGGGTGTGTGTCTAGTTGCAAAGTTATTTTTACCTTAAGATAACTTTATGTTTTATTGCTGTATTGGCTGCTTCTCAGAGATGGTAAGGTATTAAAAAAGAAAAATGTACTTTTTATCCATAAAGCACATGAGAAGTAGTAAATGCATGAGACTTTAATCATATCTTCAGTATTTTTTGCTTTACATAAATGTAATGGCCATGTATGGATGTGAGAGTTAGACTATAAAGAAAGGTGAGTGCCGAAGAATTGATGCTTTTGAACTGTGATGTTGGAGAAGACTCTTGAGAGTCCCTTGGACTGCAAGGAGATCCAACCAGTCCATTCTAAAGGAGATCAGTCCTGGGTGTTCATTGGAAGGACTGATGTTAAAGCTGAAACTCCAATACTTTGACCAACCTAGTGAGAAGAGCTGACTCATTTGAAAAGACCCTGACGCTGGGAAAGATTGAGGGCAGGAGGAGAAGGGGACGACAGAGGATAAGATGGTTGGATGGCATCACCGACTTGATGGACATGGGTTTGGATAGACTCTGGGAGTTACTGATGGACAGGGAGGCCTGGCATGCTGTGGTTCATGGGGTCGCAAAGAGTTGGACAAGACTGAGCCACTGAACTGAACTGAATGGCAGCCCACTCCAGTATTCTTGCCTGGGAAATTCTATGAACAGAAGAGCCTGGTGGGCTACAGTCCAAAGGGTCATAGATTCAGACATGACTGAGCAACTAAACACATCATTATTATAGTAAAAAAGATAAATATAAAATTTATGAGTTCAGTTTCTTTGTAGTCTTTACTGCTTTCACAAACCTATAACTTTTTTTTTTTGCAAAACCAGATATTTCTATACTTCAGATTTAAACTTAAAAATTAAAATATTCTTTAGTGAATCAATATGAGAAATTTTGAGCATAGATTTCCTGATATTTCTGTTGAGATTACTGAGAAAATATTAAGAAAATAAAATTATAGTAAAATATTTATTAATATAATATTTTTCTTGTTAGTTGTGATGGCCATAATATTTTACTTTATTATAGGCACAATGTAGCACTAAGAAAACAATAATCATTTGAATAAAAGTTATAATTAGCATATAGCTTATTACTCACTAAAAGCTTTATATATATTATTTTTATTATCATAACAATTGCTTAAGGCATATATTGCTATTTTCTTGAAATAGTATGGAAATGGATATCCACTAATATTCTATAACCTTGCCAAAATTTACTAAAATTTAAATCCTATAATGACATCTCTGTTATGTTTATTCACAAGACCTAGGTCTTCATGCTGCTGGAAGGGGCAGTAAAATCATTATAAAATGGAGAAATTTGTGTTACTAGTTCAACTCAATCAAGTCCAAGTCCACCTTTTTGTTTCCCTTTGCTTCACATTTTTTTTCTAACTTCATAAGAAGTTACCAGTGGTTGATTAATCCTTTGCTATGCCATCTCTAGGCAAAATGGAATTACTTTCCAAGTTACCTTTGCAATTTACAAAAACAATGGTTTGCCTCTTTTTTATTTGCTTATTGTTTCTAAAGCCCACCTATCTTTTACCTGTAAGATCTAATTTAAAAAATAACATTGTATTGCACTGTAAGAAAGTGTTCTCTTCCCTCTTAGTAGGTTCGTGGTGTTGATCACCTTGGCCAGTTTTCAAGTCCCCCATGGGACCACAATCGACTCTAAGACTCTCATTCTGTTCAGAGACAAGTAACATCTTCTCTATGAATCACTGTTTTCAGGAAATTCTAATTTTGCTACTACATATTTTAATTCTGTGATGAGTTAAACATCTCATTCTATCTTCTGACTAAAGGTAAATTTAAAATCTAAACTGTAGATTATCCTTATTTTAAATCTGCTGGCAACCAAAAACAAAAAGATGTGAGGGGCCCAGCAAACCTCAACCCCACCTTCTCTTTTCCCTTTTGTATTCTTGGCCTTTATTTTCTTTTTCTGTGCTTTCTTTTTTTTTTTTTTTTTCCCTTTTTTCTAATTGGGAAAGGTGATATAATATTCAATAGCGTATGCTTTGTTACTTAACTATGAGGAGTTTAACTATGAGGACTTAAATGAAATTCTTAGCAAATGTCCTGATACACTATAAGGTCTGTCTCTTATACACATCTGATGTGTATAAGAGACAGCTATACATATGTATAGCTTTGATTTTAAAAATAGTGAANTTTTTTTTTTTTTTTTCCCTTTTTTCTAATTGGGAAAGGTGATATAATATTCAATAGCGTATGCTTTGTTACTTAACTATGAGGAGTTTAACTATGAGGACTTAAATGAAATTCTTAGCAAATGTCCTGATACACTATAAGGTGGTCAATAAGAGTACTATTGTTATACTATTATATATATATATATATATATATAATTATATATACTGTTAGTACTATTCTAATCAAATAAGCACTTTATTCCTTAACTATTCTTGGAAATGTCTTTTAAAATTATTCAATTCAGACAAATTGGAAAGAACACTAGAATGTTTATTTATTGAACATTTCCTGGAATATGGTTGACTGTAAACTAAGGAGAACAAGACACCTTTCTGATAATTTATACACCTACACTATCCACCATTATGACACAAATAGCTTAATTTCTAATTGCTGAGTTAATGAGGTGAGCAACACAAAGTGAACTTTTAATAAAGTGAAAGTGAAGTTGCTCAGTCGTGTCCGACTCTTTGCGACCCCATGGACTGTAGCCCACCAGGCTCCTCTGCCCATGGGATTCTCCAGGCAAGAATACTGGAGTGGGTTGCCATTTCCTTCTCCAAGGGATCTTCCCAAGCCAAGGATCAAACCCAGGTCTCCTGCATTGCAGGCAGACACTTTAACCTCTGAGCCACCAGGGAAATACTAATTTTCAAATATCGAACAATTTGTGTCTTGTTACGCATTACTAGAAATATCTATATTCCTAATCAAAATAAATATCATTAAAATATCAGATTCTTCCATAATTAAGTTGCCATTTTACATTTAAAAGGCAACAACAATTCCATATTTCAAAATAATACTGGTTTCAAAAGATGGCTTTTTCACACTAAAAGTAATCTATAAATGTACATCAACACTGAGTAAGTAAGTGAGTGAAGTTGCTCAGTTGTGTCCAACTCTTTGCGACCCCATGCACTGTAGCCTACCAGGTTCCTCCGTCCTTGGGATTTTCCAGGCAAGAATACTGGAGTGGGTTGCCACTTCTTTCTGCAGGATATCTTCCTGACCCAGAGATTCAACCCAGGTCTCCCACATTATAGGCAGACGCTTTACCGTCTGGGCCACCAGAGAAGTCATTCTTTTTATAAAAATGGTAAGGTATACCATATTACCAGTTTTTTAAAATGCCTTCAGCTAGAATACTGGAGTGGGTTGCCACTTCTTTCTGCAGGATATCTTCCTGACCCAGAGATTCAACCCAGGTCTCCCACATTATAGGCAGACGCTTTACCGTCTGGGCCACCAGAGAAGTCATTCTTTTTATAAAAATGGTAAGGTATACCATATTACCAGTTTTTTAAAATGCCTTCAGCATTTTGAGAAGTTTAGAACAGAATACACTTATTGGAGGACAATTGCTTTACAATATTGTGTAAATATCTGAATGTCTTTTCCTAATTAAAATAATAATGCCTAATAATTTAGTTTTATGATATTTCTTTGAATGTGTAAAAGTCCATAATTATTCACATATTTCCATGATATGAAATTAAAGTCCTAAATATGTTAATTGATAAATTATATAAAAATGATAAACATGTCCTTTGTTTTGAAATAAGAATTAACACACCAGTATGTAGATGACACCACCCTTATGGCAGAAAGTGAAGAAGAATTAAAGAGTCTCCTGATGAAAGTGAAAGAGGACAGTGAAAAAGTTGGCTTAAAGCTCAACATTCAGAAAACGAAGATCATGGCATCCTGTCCCATCACTTCATGGGAAATAGATGGGGAAACAGTGTCAGACTTTAGTTGTTTGGGCTCCAAAATCACTGCAGATGGTGATTGCAGCCATGAAATTGTTTACTCCTTGGAAGGAAAGTTATGACCAACCTAGACAACATATTCAAAAGCAGAGATATTACTTTGCCAATAAAGGTTTGTCTAATAAAGGCTATGGTTTTTCCAGTGGTCATGTATGGATGTGAGAGTTGGACTATAAAGAAAGCTGAGCACTGAAGAATTGATGCTTTTGAACTGTGGTGTTGGAGAAGACTCTTGCGAGTCCTTGGACTGCAAGGATATCCAACCAGTCCATTCTAAAGGAGATCAGTCCTGGGTATTCATTGAAAGGACTGATGCTAAAGCTGAAACTCCAATACTTTGGCCACCTGATGTGAAGAGCTAACTCATTGGAAAAGACCCTGATGCTGAGAAAGACTGAGGGCAGGAGGAGAAGGGGACAACAGAGTGTGAGATAGTTGGAAGGCATCACCGACTCAATGGACATGGATTTGGGTGGACTCTGGGAGTTTGTGATGGACAGGGAGGTCTGGCGTGCTGTGGTTCATGGGGTCGCAAACAGTTGGATGCAACTGAACTGAACTGAAAGCTTTATGTTATCCATGTTAAAAGTTATGATAAATTGACATTTCCTAAAGGAAAATAACCAATAAGGAGAAAATTGAATGCTAATTAGTTAAGAAAATGAATTTCCTTAAACAAAGAGTATGCTAAGTCACTTCAGTCATGTCCGACTCTGTGTGACCCCATAGACGGCAGCCCACCAGGCTCCCCCATCCCTGGGATTCTCCAGGCAAGAATACTGGAGTGGGTTGCCATTTCCTTAGAATTAAAAATATTGATCTTGAATCAGCCTGTGATACTCTCTAGTAGAAACATAAAAGTCTCATTTATTAAGTGACAATTATTTTTCTAGATTTCTTTAAGAAGGGGAGATTTTACTTCCATTCTAGCTTCAACCTCTTGAATTTTTTTTTTCATTTAGTCAACATTACCAATTCATATTCAGTATATGAAATAGTATAAAATTTATGCAATCTTATCTGTGATTCCAGATATTTTGGGAATTTTATCACCTCATTGTACATAGTCAACAACTGTNCTGGCGTGCTGTGGTTCATGGGGTCGCAAACAGTTGGATGCAACTGAACTGAACTGAAAGCTTTATGTTATCCATGTTAAAAGTTATGATAAATTGACATTTCCTAAAGGAAAATAACCAATAAGGAGAAAATTGAATGCTAATTAGTTAAGAAAATGAATTTCCTTAAACAAAGAGTATGCTAAGTCACTTCAGTCATGTCCGACTCTGTGTGACCCCATAGACGGCAGCCCACCAGGCTCCCCCATCCCTGGGATTCTCCAGGGAAGAATACTGGAGTGGGTTGCCATTTCCTTAGAATTAAAAATATTGATCTTGAATCAGCCTGTGATACTCTCTAGTAGAAACATAAAAGTCTCATTTATTAAGTGACAATTATTTTTCTAGATTTCTTTAAGAAGGGGAGATTTTACTTCCATTCTAGCTTCAACCTCTTGAATTTTTTTTTTCATTTAGTCAACATTACCAATTCATATTCAGTATATGAAATAGTATAAAATTTATGCAATCTTATCTGTGATTCCAGATATTTTGGGAATTTTATCACCTCATTGTACATAGTCAACAACTGCACACTCCACTCTAACCAATAAAATCATCATTAAAAGAAAGTTAGAATAATACTACATTGTGTATATGTACCACAGCTTTCTTATCCATTCACCTGCTGATGGACATCTAGGTTGCTTCCATGTCCTGGCTATTATAAATAGTGCTATGATGAACATTGGGGTACACGTGTGGGATGATTTGGGAGAATGGCATTGAAACATGTATAATATCATATATGAAACGAATCACCAGTCCAGGTTCAATGCATGATACCGGATGCTTGGGGCTGGTGCACTGGGATGACCCAGAGGGATGGTACAGGCGGGAGGAGGGAGGGGGGTTTAGGATGGGGAAGACGTATATGCCTGTGGCCGATTCATTTTGATGTATGGCAAAACCAATACAATATTGTAAAGTAATTAACCTCCAAAAAAAAGTTAGATTATATATGCCTGCTAAAATATAAAGTTCAATGATTATTTTCAACATTTTATTTAGAGCTTTGTGACATCTTGACATTTGAAATAGTTCACCTGGAATTACATCAGGATTATGCTCAAATTCCTTCAAGCTAGGCTTAAGCAGAGCATGAAATGAGAACTTGCAGATGTACAAGATGGATTTAGAAAAGGCAGAGGAGTCAGAGATCAAGTTGCCAACATCTTCTGGATCATAGAAAAAGCAAGCAAATTCCTAAAAACAATTACTTCTGTTCATTGACTATGCTAAAGTCAATGTTGACAGTGTGGATCACAGCAAACTGTGAAAAATTCTTAAAGAGATGAGAATACCAGATCACCTTAGCTGCTTCCTAAGAAACCTGTATGCAGGTCAAGACGCAACAGTTAGATCCAGACACAGAAAAATGGACTGGTTCAAAATTGGAAAAGAAGTACGTCAAGGCTGTATATTGTTGCCCTGCTTATTTAACTTACATGCAGAGTACATCACGCAAAGTGCCAGCCTGGATGAATCAGAAGATGGAATCAAGATTGCCAGGAGAAATATCAACAACCTCAGATATGTAGATTATACCATTAATACCAGAAAGCAAAGAGAAACTAAAGATTGAGCCTTTTGGTGAAATTTAAAGAAGAGAGTGAAAAAGCTGTCTTAAAACTCAACATTCAAAAGCAAAGATCATGGCATCCAGTCACGTCACCTCATGGCAATTAAATGGGGAAAAAGTGGAAACAGTGAGAGATTTTTTCTTGGATTCCAAAATCACTGTGGATGGTTACTGAAGCCCCAAAATAAAAGACACTTGCTCCTTGGAAGAAAATCTATGACAAACCTGGACAGCATATTAAAAAACAGAGACATCACTTTGCCAACAAAGGTCTGTATAGGCTAAGTGATGGTCTTTTTGATAGCCATGTATGGGTGTGATAGCTGGACCATTAAGAAGCCTGAGCACCCAAGAATCAATGCTTTCGAACTGTGCATGTGCGTGTATGCTAGGTCGTCTCAGTCACATTCAGCTCTGTGTGACAATATGGACCGTAGCTTGCCAGACTCCTCTGTCCTTGAGATCTCTAGGCAAGAATACTGGAGTGGGTTGTAATGTCCTTCTCCAGGGATCTTTTCAAATCAGGTATCGATCCCGCCTCTCTTATTTCTAGTACATTGGCAGG
The DNA here is from genome assembly GCA_006410675.1 of Oreotragus oreotragus. Classification (NCBI taxonomy): domain Eukaryota; kingdom Metazoa; phylum Chordata; class Mammalia; order Artiodactyla; family Bovidae; genus Oreotragus; species Oreotragus oreotragus. The sequence goes on from SJYX01024168.1 coordinate 32,946, forward strand.
AGACTTTTTACTAGCACCAACTGTGATGCTCCTTTGAACTGTGTGCTGGAGAAGACTCTTGAGAGTTCCTTGGACTACAAGGAGATCAAACCAGTCAATCCTAAAGGAAATCNCTTTTCAAATCAGGTATCGATCCCGCCTCTCTTATTTCTAGTACATTGGCAGGAGACTTTTTACTAGCACCAACTGTGATGCTCCTTTGAACTGTGTGCTGGAGAAGACTCTTGAGAGTTCCTTGGACTACAAGGAGATCAAACCAGTCAATCCTAAAGGAAATCAACCCTGAATATTCATTGGATGTGCTGAAGCTGAAGCTCCAATAATTTGGCCACATGATGCAAAGAGCTGACTCAGGAAAAGACCCTGATGCTGGGAAAGATTGAAGGCAAGAGGAGAAGGGGATGACAAAGGGTGAGATGGCTGGATGGCATTACTGATTCAATCAACTTGAGTTTGAGTAAACTCAGGGAGACAGTAGAGGACAGAGAAGCCTGGTGTTCTGCAGTTCATGGGTTCACAAGGAGTCAGATACAACTTTGTTACTGAATAACAGCATCTTGACATTGTGAAAAATTGATCCTTCTTCCAAACAATGTAATTCTAAGTGACATATCAACCAGTACAATAGATTTAAAATAAATTATTTTTAAGATTCACGCAGATTTTTACTGTTTTCACAATATTCTTAATGTGTTTCTTACAGATCTTTCATGAGAGTGCTGCAGATTTCTGCCCCTTTTAACATTTTTCCTTATTTTCCGTATTACTATTATTATTTACCTTTATAACGTAAAATAATTATTGATTCACAAGATGTTGAAAAAACAGTAAAAATTTGTTTAAGGAATCTATTACTGAGTGTTTTCCTATAGTTGTAATTCAAAACTATAGTGCATTCTCAGAATTTGGAAATTAAATCTGCACACAATATGCAGAATTAGATATTAACCTTTCTAAAAATTAAAAAAATATATATATGATGCTTCAAACACTATGACTAGTTTGTACATTTCTTATTTATTCTTTCATGATTATCTACTTTTATCATTAAACTGCCAACTGCTTGATAATTTGTAAATTGATAAAATGGCTTATTTAACCCCATCATGGTTAAACTATTTCAAAATTCATTATATGAATAACATTTTATATTTCTTTTATTCTGTGTTATGTTTTTTAACTTTCTCATACTGTTATTTTTTCATTATTATCTTTACTTTATTTCCTTCACCACAAGTAAAATTTCATTTTCACATTGTGTATCTACTTTCCTATTTCATCAGCAAGAAAGCACTATTAGAAACATTGAAAGTTTGCTGAGTTAGAACAAAATAGATTTAGAACTCATCAAACATATTAGCAATGTTTGTCTTATGTATAACAGCAAAGTTGTAAAAGATAGTTCAGTTCAGTCGCTCAGTCATTTCCGACTCTTTGCAACCCCATGAATCGCAGCACTTCAGGCCTCCCTGTTCATTATCATCTCTCAGAGTTCACTCAGACTCAAGTCCATCGAGTCCGTGATGCCATCCAGCCATCTCATCCTTGGTCGTCCCCTTCTCCTCCTGCCCCCATCCCTCCCAGCATCAGAGTCTTTTCCAATGAGTCAACTCTTCTCATGAGGTGGCCAAAGTACTGGAGTTTGAGTTTTAGCATCATTCTTTCCAAGGAAATCCCAGGGCTGATCTCCTTCACAATGGACTGGTTGGATCTCCTTGCAGTCCAAGGGACTCTCAAGAGTCTTCTCCAACACCACAGTTCAAAAGCATCCACTCTTTGGTGCTCAGCCTTCTTCACAGTCCAAATCTCACATCCATACAAGACCACAGGAGAAACCATAGCCTTGACTAGACGGACCTTAGTCAGCCAAGTAATGTCTCTGATTTTGAATATGCTATCTAGGTTGGTCATAAATTTTCTTCCAAGGAGTAAGCATCTTCTAATTTCATGGCTGCAGTCACCATCTGCAGTGCTTTTGGAACCTCCCAAAATAAAGTCTGACACTGTTTCCACTGTTTCCCCATCTATTTCCCATGAAGTGATGGGACCGGATGTCATGATCTTTGTTTTCTGAATGTTGAGTTTTAAGCCAACTTTTTTGTTTTCCTCTTTCAGTTTTATCAAGAGGCTTTTTAGTTCTTCTTCACTTTCTGCCATAAGGGTGGTGTCATCTGCATGTCTGAGGTTATTGATCTTTCTCCCAGGCAGTCTTGATTCCAGCTTGTGTTTCTTCCAGTCCAGCGTTTCTCATGATGTAATCTGCATATAAGTCAAATAAGCACGGTAACAATATACAGTATTGACGTACTCCTTTTCCTATTTGTTTTAAGCCAACTTTTTTGTTTTCCTCTTTCAGTTTTATCAAGAGGCTTTTTAGTTCTTCTTCACTTTCTGCCATAAGGGTGGTGTCATCTGCATGTCTGAGGTTATTGATCTTTCTCCCAGGCAGTCTTGATTCCAGCTTGTGTTTCTTCCAGTCCAGCGTTTCTCATGATGTAATCTGCATATAAGTCAAATAAGCACGGTAACAATATACAGTATTGACGTACTCCTTTTCCTATTTGGAACAAGTCTGTTGTACCATGTCCAGTTTGAACTGTTACTTCCTGACCTGCATACAGATTCTCAAGAGGCAGGTTAGGTGGTCTGGTGTTCCCATCTCTTTCAGAATTTTCCACAGTTTATTGTGATCCACACAGTCAAAGGCTTTGGCATAGTCAATAAAGCAGAAATAGATGTTTTTCTGGAACTCTCTTGCTTTTTCCATGATCCAGCAGATGTTGGCAATTTGATCTCTGGTTCCTCTGCCTTTTATTTTATTTTTTAGAGCTTCCATTTTACTTTATTTTACTTTACAGTGCTCTATTGGTTTTGGCATACATTGACATGAATCTGCCACGGGTGTACACGAACTCCCCAACATGAACCCCCCTCCCACCTCCCACCCCATATCATCCCTCCAGATCATCCCCATACACCAGCCCCAAGCATCCTGCATCCTGCATCGAACATATGGCAATTCATTTCTTTCATGATAGTATACATATTTCAATGCTATTCTCCCAAATCATCCCACACTCTCCATCTCCCTCTCCCTCTCCCTCAGAGTCCAATAGTCCGCTCTACACATCTGTGTCTCTTTTGCTGTCTTGCATACAGGGTCCTCATTACCATCTTTCTAAATTCCATATATATGTGTTAGTATACTGTATTGGTGTTTTTCTTTCTGGCTTACTTCACTCTGTATAATCGGTTCCACTTTCATCAAGAGGCTTTTTAGCTCCTCCTCACTTTCTGCCATAAGGGTGGTGTCATCAGCATATCTGAGGTTATTGATATTTCTCCCGGCAATCTTGATTCCAGCTTGTGTTTCTTCCAGTCCAGCGTTTCTCATGATGTACTCTGCATATAAGTTAAATAAGCAGGGAGACAATATACAGCCTTGACGTACTCCTTTTCCTATTTGGAACCAGTCTGTTGTTCCATGTGCAGTTCTAACTGTTGCTTCCTGACCTGCATACAGATTTCTCAAGAGGCAGGTTAGGTGGTCTGGTATTCCCATCTCTTTCAGAATTTTCCACAGTTTATTGTGATCCACACAGTCAAAGGCTTTGGCATAGTCAATAAAGCAGAAATAGATGTTTTTCTGGAACTCTCTTGCTTTTTCCATGATCCAGCGGATGTTGGCAATTTGATCTCTGGTTCCTCTGCCTGTTCTAAAACCAGCTTGAACATCAGGGAGTTCACGGTTCACATATTGCTGAAGCCTGGCTTGGAGAATTTTGAGCATTACTTTACTAGCGTGTGAGATGAGTGCAATTGTGCGGTAGTTTGAGCATTCTTTGGCATTGCCTTTCTTTGGAATTGGAATGAAAACTGACCTTTTCCAGTCCTGTGGCCACTGCTGAGTTTTCCAAATTTGCTGGCATATTGAGTGCAGCACTTTCACAGCATCATCTTCCAGGATTTGAAACAGCTCAACGGGAATTCCATCACCTCCACTAGCTTTGTTCTTAGTGATGCTTTCTAAGGCCCACTTGACTTCACATTCCAAGATGTCTGGCTCTAGATTAGTGATCACATCCTCATGATTATCTGGGTCGTGAAGATCTTTTCTGTACAGTTCTTCTGTGTATTCTTGCCACCTCTTCTTAATATCTTCTGCTTCTGTTAGGTCCATACCATTTCTATCCTTTATCGAGCCCATCTTTGCATGAAATGTTCCCTTGGTATCTCCAATTCTCTTGAAGAGATCTCTAGTCTTTCCCATTCTGTTGTTTTCCTCTATCTCTTTGCATTGATTGCTGAAGAAGGCTTTCTTATCTCTTCTTGCTATTCTTTGGAACTCTGCATTCAGATGCTTATATCTTTTCTTTTCTCCTTTGCTTTTCGCCTCTCTTCTTTTCAGTGCTATTTGTAAGGCTTCTCCAGACAGCCATTTTGCTTTTTTGCATTTCTTTTCCATGGGGATGGTCTTGATCCCTGTCTCCTGTACAATGTCACGAACCTCATTCCATAGTTCATCAGGAACTCTGTCTATCAGATCTAGGCCCTTAAATCTATTTCTCACTTCCACTGTATAATCATAAGGGATTTGATTTAGGTCATACCTGAATGGTCTAGCGGTTTTCCCTACTTTCTTCAATTTAAGTCTGAATTTGGAAATAAGGAGTTCATGATCTGAGCCACAGTCAGCTCCTGGTCTTGTTTTTGTTGACTGTATAGAGCTTCTCCATCTTTGGCTGCAAAGAATATAATCAGTCTGATTTCGGTGTTGACCATCTGGTGATGTCCATGTGTAGAGTCTTCTCTTGTGTTGTTGGAAGAGGGTATTTGCTATGACCAGTGCATTTTCTTGGCAAAACTCTATTAGTCTTTGCCTTGCTTCATTCTGCATTCCAAGGCCAAATTTGCCTGTTACTCCAGGTGTTTCTTGACTTCCTACTTTAGCATTCCAGTCCCCTATAATGAAAAGGACATGTTTTTTTGGGTGTTAGTTCTAAAAGTCCTTGTAGGTCTTCATAAAACCATTCAAATTCAGCTTCTTCATCATTACTGGTGGGGACATAGATTTGGATAACTGTGATATTGAATGGTTTGCCTTGGAGATGAACAGAGATCATTCTGTCATATTTGAGATTGCAACCAACTACTGCATTTCGGACTCTTTTGTTGACCATGATGGCTACTCTTCTGAGGGATTCCTGCCCGCAGTAGTAGATAATGCAGTGCATATTCTCCATTGGTTTATAGGACAAACAAAATAATATTTTTAGCAGATATTGTAAGGCTGGCCAAATAGCTTATATGGAAGTACATAATAATAAAATATTAATTGCATGTGGAAATTAATAATGAGGTGACAGAGTGATTATATGAAGATTTAGTCAACCTGATTACGACAGTGTGTGTTTCTTTGCATTGCTCAATGATTGTCATTGCTTTACTTTAATATGTAATTTCATACAGGTATGCCAAAGCTGAGCTCAGTTTAAAATTATATTTCTTTCCATGCATCCCACCCTCTACTGTGTAGTTACCAAGCCTTTTGAGAATTAATAAATTCCAGCCATCAGTTTGTATGTAATATTTACATTGGATATAAATACTTAATAATACTCTCAAGCCTAGATTATAGAACTTTGAGTCTACTAAATTAGAATTTTATGTCTAAATAAGAAAACATCCTTTTTCGTAAGTTAAGTATGTAAGTATATATTGTATACATTTGTTTTTCCTCTCATTTAAATCACTTGAGAAACATTCACTTTGTATTTATTAGTTCGGTAGGCAACGTTAATTACCATATGTTAAAATGCATTAAGTTATAAGACTCTTAATAATAACTAAAAAATCAGAATAAAACTTTTAAAAGACTGTTTTAAAATTCTACTCCATCCCCCATTCCTACTAGACATTTTAAAAAATAGACTATTGGCAATACCTAGAATGTAGTTTCAGTTTCTCTTTGGATTCTTCATTAGGCTAGTTAAGAATCTTCTGTTAATATCTAAATTCCACCTTGCATGTAGACACTTTTAGTCATCACAGGAATCAGAGTCCCCTTATTTGAAAAAGTCACATATCATGAAGCTATCCAAAGTGAGATGGTATTATTAGCTGCAGAAATTTCCTCATGGGAAGAAAACATTAGAAGTAATTACTCATCATTTAGAAAATGTAGACTTCTGCAAAAGATGACCATCTCCTTCTGCTGAGCATGGGGAAAAGTAATTTTAGTAATCAGTGGATACTACAGGCTATCAAAATTTATGTTAAAATCCTAACCCACCGTCTATTGAGAGGTGGGGCTTTTGGGAGGCAATTAAGACATACAGGTGGAGACCTTATTAAAGATATTAGTGCCCTTGTAACAGAGACATGATCTTGTGCTCTCTGGCTCTTCCGTTTCTTCTCTCCTTACCCCACTCTCTCTCCTTTCTCTCTCTTCACTATGCAAGGATAAAATGAGATGACAGCAATCTGCAAACCAGGAAGAAGGCCTTCATCAAGAACCCAACCGTACTGGTTCCCTGATCTCAGACTTTTAGCCTTTGGAATCATGAGACATAAGTGTTTTTCTTTAAAGTACTCAGTATATGATCATTTGTGATAGCAGAATGAACCAGAACAAAGGGTCACATGGGACTGTGATAATCCATACCCTAGCTGTCATATTAGAGAAGGCAGTGGCACCCCACTCCAGTACTCTTGCCTGAAAAATTTCATGGATAGAGGAGCCTGGTGGGCTGCAGTCATGGGGTCGCTAAGAGTCAGACATGACTGAGCGACTTCACTTTCACATTTCACTTTCATGCATTGGAGAAGGAAATGGCAACCTACTCCACTGTCCTTGCCTGAAGAATCTCAGGGACAGGGGAGCCTGGTGGGCTACCATCTATGGGGTCGCACAGAGTCAGACATGACTGAAGCAACTTAGCAGCAGCAGCAGCAGCAGCTGTTATATGGACTTTCACACATAGAATTTCAATTTTAAGAACACCAAACATTCCAAAGTTGCCTTGAATTCCAAGACACCACAGTTGCTAGAAAAAGGGTTCCAGTTACAACACAAACATCACCATTTTCTAGTTGTGATAACTCTGGCCCTGGAACAAATATTTAATATGCATAACTTGAAATAGGCCCAGACTGTATGTGACAAATGACTCAGTTTTGAATATATTCATAGCAGTTATATCTATAGACGTCTAAGAGAGTAAAATGTATACTCTTAATTCTTAGATGTTGAGGCAAATGTTTTACATCCAATATTCTTGATTAGAAACCCAGAAGCAAATTCCTTTATAAGTTTGTTTTCAGTAAATACTCCTATACAGCCTGAAACACGGGGTCATTTTTTTCTTATAGTTTCAATGTACTTAATTCAAATCTCAGTGGGAGAAACCACAAAAGAGAAAATAGTTAAAAATGAATATGTAGGTCAGTTATTCTACTTTAATTTCCGCTTAAATGATCTCTGAATAAACAAAAATATGACTGAAAGAACAAATCTACAACTGATTTAGTAGACTGAAAGACTGACTTACACTTCCTTTACTTGCGAGTTCAGTCATGTCAGACTCTTAACGATCCCATGGACTGTAGCCTGAAAGCCTCTTCTGTGCGTGGAATTTTCCAGGCAAGACTCCTGGAGCAATTTGCCATTTCCTACTAAAGTGAAATCTTCCTGACCCAGGGATTGAAACTGTCCTTGGCAGGTGGATTCTTTTACCACTGACCCACGTGGGAAGCCCCACTTGAACTTAAAAAATTTCAAAAATCTCCTTTTCTGCATCTTTATAAATTGAGGGTATTCAAATTTAAAATGTATTAAAGAGCTAAATATAAAACTGGAAGCCACATCCTGGAGGATGACACTAGGCAGGACATTCTTAGACATAAATCCTAGCAGTTTTTTTTTTTTTTTTCCCCTTTGTCTCCTAAAGCAAAGGATCACTTCCAATTTACATTGATTTATGGACCTAACATTCAAGGTTCCTAGGCAATATTGTTCTTTACAGCATCGGACTTTACTTCCATTGCCAGTCTCATCCACAACTAGGCATTGTTTTTGCTTTGGCTCAGCCTCTTCATTCTTCCTGGAGCCATTTCTCCACTCTTCTCCAGTAGCATATTGGGCACCTATTCAACCTAGGGAGTTCATCTTAGAGTGTCATATCTTTTTTGCCTTTTCTTACTGTTTGTGGGGTAGTAAAGGCAAGAATACTGAAGTGGTTTGGCATTCCCTTTTCCAGTTGACCAGATTTTGTCAGAACCCTCCACCATGACCTGGCATATTGGGTTGCCCTACATGGCATGGCTCATAGTTTCATTGAGTTAGACTGTGAGACCGAGAATGAAAGAGCTGGTTTATAACTCAACACTCAAAAAACAAAGATCATGGCATCCAGTCCCATCACTTCATGGCAAATACATGGGGAAACAAGGGAAATAGGGACAGATTTTACTTTCTTGGGCTCCAAAATTGCTGCAGATGGTGACTGAAGCCATGAAATTGGACGATCTTGCTCTTTGGAAGACAAGCTATTACCAACCTACACAGAGTATTAAAAAGCAGAGACATTACTTGGCTGACAAAGGTCCATCTAGTCAAAGCTATGTTTTTTCCTGTAGTCACATATGGATATAAGATTTGGACCATAAAGAAAGCTGACTGCTGAAGAATTTATGCTTTTGAATTGTGGTATTGGAGAAGTACTCTTGAGTGTCTCTTGGGCTGTAAGGAGATCAAACCAGTCAACCCTAAAGGAAATCAATCCTGAATATTCATTGGAAGGACTGATGCTAAAGCTGAAGCTCAATATTTTGGCTACCTGATGCAAAGAACTGACTCATTAGAAAAGACCCTGATGCTAGGAAATTTGAAGGCGGGAAGAGAAGGGAATTGCAGAGGATGAGGTGGTTGGATGGCATCATGTACTCAATGGACATGAGTTTGAGCAAATTCCAGAGGTTGGTGATGTACAGGGAAGCCTGCAGTGCTGCAGTCCATGGTGTCAGAAAGAATCAGACATAACTGAGTGACTGAACTGAACTGAAAGCAAAGGACATAATAGCAAAAATAAACAAATGAAGCCTAATTAAATTTTAGGCTTCATGAAAAAGGAAAACAATGACAAAAACAAAAAGACAACCTACTGAATAGGATAAAATATTTGCAAATAATATGACTGATAAGTTAATATCCAATATACATAAATAGCTCATACAACTCACATCAAAAACAAAAGTAATCTGATTAAAAACTGGGCAGAGGACCTAATTAGACATTTTTTTTTTTTTCTAAAGAGGAAATGTGGATAGCCAACAGCAGGTGGAAAGATGCTCAGCATTGTTAATCATCAGGGAAATGCAAATTAAAACCAAAATGAGGTATCATCTCATATTTGTCAGGATGGCTACCATCAGAAAGAACACAAATAACAAATATTGGCCAGGATTTGCAGAAAAGGGAACACTTGTAAACTGCTAATGTGTATAAACAGGTACAGCCATAGTGGAAAACAGTATGGAGTTTTCTCAGAAAACTACAAATACTATCCAGCAATTCCACTTTTGGGTATATATCCAAAAAAAGCAAAACACTAATTCAAAACATACGTCTTCCACATTGTTCATAACAATATTATTTACAATTGCCAAAAAATGGAAGCAACCCAAGTTTCCATCAACAGATGAATAAAGAAGTGGTATATGTATATATATGTGTGTGTGTGCATATATACATAAGTGCACACACATATACACATATATACATATGTGCACACACATATATATACATATATGCACACATACATACCCAACAGAATGCTACTCAGCCATAAATAATGAAAATTTCCCACATGTCACAACATGTTTAGAGTTGGAAGGCATTATATAGGTGAAATAAGTCAGAGAAAGATAAATACTTAGATGTGGAAGATAAATACTTAGATGATATCACTTAGATGTAGAATCTAGAAAACACAACAAACTACAGAACATAGCAAAAAGATGTAAATTCACAGATATATAGAACAAACGAGTGGTTACCAGTGAGGGGAGGAAAGGAGGGAGGGGAAACACAGGAGTAAAGGATAAGAGGTACAAAGAATTAGGCATAAAATAAGCTACAAGGATATATTGTACATCATAGGGAATAAAGCCAATATTGTATAATAACTATAAATGGAGTATATAACCTTTAAAAATGTTCAAATCACCATAATGTACACCTGTAACATATAATATTGTGTAAAAACTATACTTCAATTAAAAACTATCCATTTGACTTAAGACAGAGTTCACTTGCTCCTTGGAAGAAAAGCAATGGAAAGCCAAAAAGCAGAGACATTACTTTGTTGACAAAGGTCTATAGAGTCAAAGCTATGTGTGTGTTTTTTTTTTTTCCAGTAGTCATGTATGGATATTGTTTAGTTGCCCAGTTTTGTCCAACAATTTGCAGTCCCATGTCTGCAGCACACCAGGCTTTCCTGTCCTTCACCATTTCCCGAACCTTGCTAAAACTCACATCCATTGAGTCGGTGATGCCATCCAACTATCTCATCTGTTCCCCTCTCCTGCCTTCAATCTTTCCAAGTATCAGGGTCTTTTGTAATGGTTCTTCGGATAGGTGGCCAAAGTATTGGCGCTTCAGCTTCAGCATCTGTCCAATGAATATTCAGAGCTGATTTCCTTTAGGATTGACTGGTTTGATCTCCTTGCAGTCCAAGGGACTCTCAAGAGTCTTCCCTAACACCACAGTTCAAAAGCATCAATCCCTCAGTGTTCAGGCTCTTTATAGTCCAAACAACTACTATTAGGATAAACAAAGACATTGTTCCTTTTTCTCAGGGAGGTGGATTTCCTTAGTTATAGGATGAGAGAAGTTAGTTCCTCCAATGCCATCTGTTAGCTGTGCAAGTTTTCAGAATTTATTGAGAGAACTAATACACAGGATTATGCAAGGCATTGTGCTATGTATTCTTTGTAATATTGACTTCTATTAACTATGCACAATTACTTTGCAAGCAGTTATGTATACACACACATGTATATTTTATATATATATATGATTTTATTTTATTTCAAGTTAACTGAAGCTTACAAATAGCTGTGAAAAGAAGAGAGCCAAAAAGCAAAGGAGAAAAGGAAAGATGTAAGCATCTGAATGCAGAGTTCCAAAGAATAGCAAGAAGAGATAAGAAAGCCTTCTTCAACAATCAATGCAAAGAAATAGAGGAAAAGAACAGAATGGGAAAGACTAGAGATCTCTTCAAGAAAATTAGAGATACCAAGGGAACATTTCATGCAAAGATGGGCTCGATAAAGGACAGAAATGGTATGGACCTAACAGAAGCAGAAGATATTAAGTAGAGGTGGCAAGAATACATGGAAGAACTGTACAAAAAAGATCTTCATGACCCAGATAATCATGAGGATGTGATCACTAATCTAGAGCCAGACATCTTGGAATGTGAAG
>SJYX01024168.1:47190-71613 GCA_006410675.1 Oreotragus oreotragus
TTTGGGGCTCCAAAATCACTGCAGATGGTGACTGCAGCCATGAAATTAGAAGACCCTTACTCCTTGGAAGAAAAGTTATGACCAACCTAGATAGCATATTCAAAATCAGAGACATTACTTGGCTGACTAAGGTCTGTCTAGTCAAGGCTATGGTTTTTCATGTGGTCATGTATGGATGTGAGAGCTGGACTGTGAAGAAAGCTGAGTGACAAAGAATTGATGCTTTTGAACTGTGGTGTTGGAGAAGACTGTTGAGAGTCCCTTGGACTGCAAGGAGATCCAACCAGTCCATTCTGAAGGAGATCAAACCTGGGATTTCTTTGGAAGGAATGATGCTAAAGCTGAAACTCCAGAACTTTGGCCACCTCATGAGAAGAGTTGACTCATTCGAAAAGACTCTGATGCTGGGAGGGATTGGGGGCAGGAGGAGAAGGGGACGACCGAGGATGAGATGGCTGGATGGCATCACGGACTCGACGAATGTGAGTTTGAGTGAACTCCGGGAGATGGTGATGGACAGGGAGGCCTGGCGTGCTGCGATTCATGGGGTCGCAAAGATTCAGACACGACTGAGCGACTGAACTGAACTGAACTGAGGCTGAGAGTGGTAGTTTTGCCCAGGTCACATATTAAGACGCAGGACTCTTGCTTCTAGATACATATCCTAAACAATTAGTAGGATTGTCTCTCGTATGGGCATTGACATCTTAGATTTTGCTTTTCTAATTGAAAAGTTAGAGGAGAAGTTTTTAACATGAATAAATTTTTGGTTTTGGAGAATTAAAGAATAATTTTTTTGGAGGGCGGTAGAGTCTAGAATCGGGGAAGGCAATGGCACCCCACCCCAGTACTCTTGCCTGGAAAATCCAATGGACGGAGTAGCCTGGTGGGCTGCAGTCCATGGGGTCGCTAACAGTCGGACAGACTGAGCGACTTCACTTTCACTTTTCTCTTTCCTGCATTGGAGAAGGAAATGGCAACCCACTCCAGTGTTCTTGCCTGGAGAATCCCAGGGATGGGGGAGCCTGGTGGGCTGCCGTCTATGGGGTCACACAGAGTTGGACATGACTGAAGTGACTTAGCAGCAGCAGAGTCTAGAATTATATATAATAACTGAAGACATTGAAAAGATCTTTCAAAAAGAAAAAAATAAGCAAAGGTCTTGTTTAATCTTTTAGAAAGGAATAAGGTTGAAATCACTGTTATGCATAAAGTAGGAAAATATCCATATGCAGAGTATCTTAAGTCTGGTAGAATGTCATCAAGGAGATAAAATTATACATAGTGAGTATGAGGTAATAGTGAACTTAAAATTTATGATAGGTTGTAGGATTTAAAAACTAATAATTAGAGGTCAGGAAAAATAATCTTTTCTAAGCATAGAAATGTCTGAACAATTTTAAAATTTTTCTAAGGAAATGGAATGAAAAGCTTACAAAAGAGTTTGGTTAAACAAGATCTTTTTAAAAACAGCTTACATGAATGGTAGAAAATAAAACAACTGAGTTGATGAAAGAAAATAGGAAACATTGCATTTCCCTATAAAGGAAGTTTATTTCCCAAGATAGTCTATCAGTTAGCAGCTATGTTCATAATGAGTACAATATAGTGTATTTTCATATTCTATTGAACTCTGCACAGCTTCCCCTGAACACAAAACAAATGAACAAGAGTAGAACTCTAGGATTTTACTTATTTCAGTACTGCATAAATATTAAATGCAGGCAGGGAATTGTAAATGGCAAAAGGAGACTCTGCTGAATCTAAATTGTGATGAAAATACCATGGGGAAATTGTGGTCCCAGTTTGCTACTTAGGAAAAAATATTATGTGAATAACAATCCCAAGCCCCTTCAAAAACCTCCACACCATATTATGTTGTTAGGGAGGTTTTGTTGTGCAGTCTTTTACTTTTTGTAAGACGGGTCATGTAGATATAGCTCCTGACATAAGCCTTATTCTATCCCCCCCAAAATGATACATTCACTCAGTAGACTGGTGTTTTTAAGGCCATATTCTGTTCTGTGACTAGCACAATGCCAGGGCTCAATAAACATTAAAATAGATAATTAACGGACAATAATAATCAACATTCTGGTTTTAAGAAGCTCCCTCAAACACAGGTTCTGTCTAAAGTGAGTTCTGAGTGTGTCATTATTTCCAGATTCAAAACAGCTTTTACACAAATCAGTGAGCACTGGGTTGGAAGTACCCTCTCAAATTGATTCCTTTGTTCAAAAGAAATCATCCATACCTCACTGTCTCTCTAATTGTTAAATGTTAATATTCCATCTCACTCAGCCTGCCATTTTACTCTCTAAAATAATTTAAATTCAGATTAAAAGTGTTGCTTTAAAACCTGTGTAATCTTTGATATACGTGTGAACCTTAAAATACAGCATTATATTTATTTGTAAAAGATCACTAACAAATGTGTACAAAATGAGAATATTCTGATCACTTGTCCTCAGTTCTTTTTAGAGACATGTGAGCCACAAAATATAATGTTCCCAGAATATCACAGAGACAGTCCAGCATCAAGTAGAATGCTACCTTCCATTCCCTGATCAAAGTGCCTTTAGTACCTCCCATTATAAAGGCTGCAAATTTCCCTTTCTTGCTTGCCATGATCCCCTTTTCTCTTAAGCTCATTACCTGATAGACTGTTTAGATTTTTTGTAAATCATCCATACCTCACTGTCTCTCTAATTGTTAAATGTTAATATTCCATCTCACTCAGCCTGCCATTTTACTCTCTAAAATAATTTAAATTCAGATTAAAAGTGTTGCTTTAAAACCTGTGTAATCTTTGATATACGTGTGAACCTTAAAATACAGCATTATATTTATTTGTAAAAGATCACTAACAAATGTGTACAAAATGAGAATATTCTGATCACTTGTCCTCAGTTCTTTTTAGAGACATGTGAGCCACAAAATATAATGTTCCCAGAATATCACAGAGACAGTCCAGCATCAAGTAGAATGCTACCTTCCATTCCCTGATCAAAGTGCCTTTAGTACCTCCCATTATAAAGGCTGCAAATTTCCCTTTCTTGCTTGCCATGATCCCCTTTTCTCTTAAGCTCATTACCTGATAGACTGTTTAGATTTTTTGAAAGAATGAATGACATGTCACTCTCTTCAGCATTAGGAAAATTTAGCTTATACATTAACATGTTGCTGCTGCTGCTGCTGCTGCTAAGTCGCTTCAGTCATGTCCAACTCTGTGCGACCCCAGAGACGGCAGCCCACCAGGCTCCCCCGTCCCTGGGCTTCTCCAGGCAAGAGCACTGGAGTGGGTTGCCATTTCCTTCTCCAGTGCATGAAAGTGAAAAGTGAAAGTGAAGTCGCTCAGTCGTGTCCAACTTTTCGCAACCCCATGGACTGCAGCCTACCAGGCCCTTCTGTCCATGAGATTTTCCAGGCAAAAGCACTGAAGTGGGTGCCATTGCCTTCTCCAACATATTAACATGAAAGGACCTCTAATATTGTAGAAGAAGTAAACAATTACCATTCCACACTGGTTCAAAGTTCTCAGTATGTGTTCTATACATTATTGGGAAACTGGTTAAACACAGAATCTGCATCTCTGGGAAAGGAACAAGAAAATATGCCATTTTCCAAGTTTTCTGTGTTATTCTTTCTGCAACAGTTGAAACAAAACCAAAAAATGTTACCACCATCCACCTGTGGTATGGTAAAATTTATCATAAATACTTAGAAACAACTAAAATATATTTGTTAAACTCTAATCATGATCTTCCAGTGGAAATCACTGCCCTAATAAATATTAATGTCAGAATGAGTGAACCTATTAATTTCCAATGGGAAAATTATTTTTCAAGACGCATAGAAATGTGACTGTGTAAGTCAGGCAGCCATTTCAATGAAAAAGTCTAAAAGAAATAGCATCACTTTAGAAGGCATGGCGAATCGAATTTCTGCCCTAGACAAAACATGTTTCTTAGTGTCACCTTATTTTTGGCCCCATTACTGTTTTCTTAAATAAATGATACAAATTTTCATTGTGTCTTCTACTCTGCAGTTTCCCCTATCTTTGAAATGTTACACTTCTTTGAAATCTGGCAGGTTTTGGCAAGTCACTCAAGCAAGAGATGAAAATCGATGTAGTTTTGCATGAGTTTAAAGCACAAAACTGGCCTTCAAAAAAATCAATCATTAGAGTGTAATTTGATGTGTAAACATAAAAGTTATCACTGTTTTAGCTCTGTTTTTTAGGAGAAGAATCCAGGAATTTAAAGATAAATTATCTTCACTGGTCTCCATCTAGATTATATGCTTATGCTTTAAATTTAGGATCTCCAGAAGAATTTAATAGTGGACAACTGATATAAATTTGGAACAGTTATGGAAAATGCAAAGCAAAACAAAAATAACACAAGAAGTGGAGGAAAAAAAAAACCTCAAAGCATCTTATATTACTGTGTCATTGTATTCATACTTACAGTTGAACTATTCAAATCATACTTAAAGGTTATATTTCCATATATTTATTATCACTCAGAGAGAATATACATTTTCCAAACCAGATTAAATTTCAAAATACCAAGAATTCCAGTCATTGATCTAGTTACTGATATCATTCATGAAGTCTCCACCCTCATAACCTGATAATCACCTCCTAAAGGCTCCATCTCCTAATATCATCACATCAAAGGTCAGGATTTCAACATATGAATTTTAGAAGATGCAAACATTTAGTCTATAATACTAGGTGGGAAACCCAGGCAACACTAGCAGTAAAGAACCACCTGCCAATGCAGGAGGCTTAATCCCTGGGTCAGGAAGATCCCCTGGAGAAGGGCATGGCAACCCATGGCAGTATTCTTGCCTGGAAAATCACATAGATCGAGAAGTCTGGTGGGCTATAGGGCCAAAGAGTCAAACAGGACTGAATTGACTTAGCATGCACACACTTACTATGTGACTCATAGATCATAATTTCTTATATTTACGTTTAAAAATCTATTATGTTTTTTAAATCTGAAATATTACTCAAAGAGAAAGAAAGGCTCTAGTAATTGCTTAATATATCTGAGTGTGTAAATTGTCTAATATCTCAGGACAAATTTCAGAAGGGATGGCACCCAAGTAATATGATCAATGCTATAAGATCCATAGCGTGAGTGAGTGATAGTCGCTAAGTCATAGACAACTCTTTGCAACCCCATGGACTATAGCCTGCCAGGCTCCTCTGTCCATGGAATACTCCAGGCAAGAATACTGGAGTGGGTTCCCATTTCCTTCTCCATAACCTGGTTATAATATTTTCCCCCAGAATTCTTCAATGTGTACCCTAAAAAATTTGTGAAGATTAGTTTTCACTTTAAAAACACTTTTAATCAGAGAAGACAGTCAGTTTCTACTTAATGTTCAGAGCGCTAAACTGGAAAGAATTCTATGCTGTCAACCGAGCTTAGAAAGCTGACCTCAGGCTGACCTATGCAGTTAGCAATCAGTGCTCTGCAAAATTATTCATTTTCTGTTACCATGATAATGCCAATATTCTACACAGAACAGCATCTGGAAAATCAATAAAGAAACTCAAAGGCTGCATCAATGGCAGAAAAATAAGTATTTTACTAGCAGTTTATCGTTCCAGCAGGAAGTAATCCATGGTGCCTTTCTAGATTAAGAGGTAAGAGTTAGGACAAATGAACATTTTAGAAGTCTCACAGTATCAGCCTGTGGATAAATATCACAATAATTGAAACTGTAATTGCATGTAATTTCCTTCCCACATCTAAATCTAGCCCTTCTTCCACAGTACTCCAGTGATATCCAATCAGACATATGGGATGTATTAAATATTGCTTCTCTGGGGATGAAAGACAATGGAAATATGAGTTATCTGTGTTGGGCAATATACACAAGACTGAGTTTGAATAATTGCTATTTTCTCAGATAATTTTCTAGCACCCAACTGAAGAAGAGATGCTCCAATTACAGAAGAATAATGTGTAACAAGAAAACACTCAAATTCTGACATATGGGATGTATTAAATATTGCTTCTCTGGGGATGAAAGACAATGGAAATATGAGTTATCTGTGTTGGGCAATATACACAAGACTGAGTTTGAATAATTGCTATTTTCTCAGATAATTTTCTAGCACCCAACTGAAGAAGAGATGCTCCAATTACAGAAGAATAATGTGTAACAAGAAAACACTCAAATTCAAGTTAAAATGCTCTCAGTATTAAGAATTCTTTGATTTATTCCCTAAATGGAAAAGTAGTCCAGTTTAGAAAGTTGATGTTTCTAGCTGGCTTTCAGTAAGAAAAGTGATTATTATTGGATCATCTCAGGGAAGTTGGGGAGCCACTGCACCTGCTCTAATATACATTCTCCTGTGCATCAGAAGTTATGATGGTTATACATCATTTTGCAATAATAAAGCTAATATTTGCTGCACAGGCCACTAAATTTTCTGTTAGAAAGACCTAGAAGTTTTGTGTTTTTTTTTTGTTTTTCTTTTTAGTTACGATAATTTTTCAAATTTAGAGTAATGTATTTTCTCTATAAAATGTTAAGCCACAAATAGGAGTATCACGTCATCAACAATAAGAACACAAAATGCACCCTTTTGTCAAAAATCCCAACCCTTTTTCTGCCCCAGAAGAAATTATTACTGCTCGTTTTATGTGTAAACCTCTGGTTCTTTTTATATACTTTGATTGACACTATAAGTGAATGGACAAGTATAGCATATATTAACTTCCATATTCAAAGAGATTTACACTTTGTCTCAAAGACAGGTATGTGCTTCACACAAATGAGATTCTGTTTTAGAGCTATTGTTCTATGTTTGATCAATTGACACTGAATCTTGGAGTTTGCTCATCTCAGTTAAGGAAGGTCTATCTTATTCTTTTAAATTGCTGCAATGCATTCTATAGCATAGATTTTTAATATTTCATTTAAATACCCATATTGGTCAGGCTACTGGTAGTTCCTACTCTCATAACAGCAAAGACTGTTGTAGAAATCCTGTATACATATACTTATGTAAACTAAGAATATTTCTTCAAGATGAATTCAAAGAAGAAAATGGCCTAGTAAAAGAGAACATGTTCGTTTTCAATTTGAAAGACAACCAAATTTACATCTCAAAAATTCACCAGTTTATACTCTAGAAAGAATATAAAAGAGTGTTAACCAGGATAATACTTGAGAATTATTGTTTTTTTGTTTTTTACATTTTTGTGAAACTGATGACTAAATAAGAGCAATCTAGCTCTTTATATATTTACGGCCATTAAAAATCTACTTGAAAATATGGGGAGCACTTAAAGCTTTTATTATTTTCTTGTTAATAACTGGAATTTTTACTTTTTCTAGTTGGTTATTATGGCCTTTATAAATACTCAGAGTAACCAAACACACTCATTTTATTGTAAGTATATATACACATTTATATTTGTATATTATATAAAGCAAAATATACCTAACTATATTATATATAGGTATGTTTACATATACATTTTCCTACATGTATATTAGCTATTTAAGTTTTTCACTTGTATTTAAAAGTTTCTTATCAATCAGTTTTATTTTTAATAGTTTAATTAAATCTATCAATTATTTTAAATAGCTTTGGGATTTTATGTCTGTTTTAGAAATACTTCAAATATTTTAGACATATTTGCTTATGATTTATTTCTGAAACTTGTTTTGCATACATCTGTTTAATCAATTTGTAATGTATTGCAGGGAATGATGTAAAAAAAAAAAAGGAAGTATACATGGGACTTAAAGGGAATAAGAGTCTGATAAACATGGAAAGATTTATTATTGTGAAAATGTCATTTTTCTGCAAAGCAATCTCTACATTTAAAGCAACCCCATTCAAAATGTCAAAAGTATTATTTGAGGAGCCTGACAACTTGCTACTAAAATTAATATTGATAAAGGAGAGTCTAGTAGAACCAAAACACATACAAAGATACATAACGTGGAATGAGCACAAGACTTATGAAAAAAATTATAAATTCATGAAAAGTAAGACAATATTTAGAAGTAGACAGATTGTTGAAGGATAAATTAGGAGACAAAGACCATCATACACATGAGAGTTTATTATAATAGGGGTGGATAAAATAGATCCTCAGAAGAAAACAATATTTTTTTTCCAAAAAATGGAGCTAGAAAATTTAGTTATCTGTATAAATAATAAATGAAATAAAATGGGCCATCTCTTTACATGATACCAATCAACTCCAAAAGGATTCAGAACTTGTATATCCAAAGTCAAATTGTAAATGCTTAGAAGAAAATACAGATTAATATTATTCTGACCTTGATGTTGGAATGTATAACTGAAATAAGAGCATACAAGCAATAAACAGAGAGAAAAATACTGTCTACATTAAACTAAAACTTTTGTTCATTATTTGTTACTTTAAGGAAAGAAAAGTTGAAAACAGATATCTGCAATACATAAACCAGGGCTTTCCAGGTGGCACTTTTGGTAAAGAACACACCTACCAGTGCAGGAGATGTAAGAGATTAGGGTTTGATCCCTGGGTTGGGAACATTCCCTGGAGGAGAGCACAACAACCCCTTCTAGTATTCTTCCCATGGACAGAACAGTCTGGCAGGCTATGGTACATAGGGTCGCAAAGAGTTAGACACGACTGAAGCAACTTAGTATGCATGCACAATACATAAGCTAACAAATAATTAATAAGATATTCATAAAAAAAAAAATTTAAACATCAGGGATTCCCTGATAGCTCAGATGGTAAAGAGTCTGCCTGCAGTGCTGGAGAACCAGGTTTGATCCCTGGGATCAGGAAGATCCCCTGGAGAAGGAAATGGCAACCCACTCCAGTATTCTTGCCTGGAAAATCCCATGGAT
The DNA here is from genome assembly GCA_006410675.1 of Oreotragus oreotragus. Classification (NCBI taxonomy): domain Eukaryota; kingdom Metazoa; phylum Chordata; class Mammalia; order Artiodactyla; family Bovidae; genus Oreotragus; species Oreotragus oreotragus. The sequence continues at coordinate 56,075 of SJYX01024168.1, forward strand.
GGAGAAACCTAACAGGCTTCTCCATGGGGTTACAAAGAGTCAGACACGACTGAGCAACTTCACTTCCTTCACATCTTCAAATGTAAACATCAAAAATATCCTCAGAAAGTTAAGGAAATTCATACTAGTAATATTCTGCTATATGATGTTTATTTTTTAAGCCTATCAGAAGTTCCATGAAACTATCAATGTTACAAGTATATAGTGCTCACTAGGCCAAACTTCTCTCCCAATAGTTTAAAATTATCTTACTTAGATTTTTGTTGAGATCGTTGATGATACACATGTAGTGGTAGGGATTTTAATAATATAGAGATATCCTGCATACTCTTTCCAGTTTTTCTCAATGATAGAACCTTGTAAATATTATAGTGCAATATCACAACCAGGATATTGACATTGATACAATCCACAGTTGTTTTTCAAATTTATGCATTTTTACTTGGAAAATTAATAGAATTAGTAATTCATTACAGAACTTCCCTGTTGACTCAGCTGGTAAAGACTCTGCCTGCAATGTGGGAGACCTGGGTTCAATCCCTGGTTTGGGAAGATCCCCTGGAGAAGGGAATGGCTAACCACTCCAGTATTCTGGCTTTGAGAGCTCCATGGACTGCATAGTCCAAGGGGTTGCAAAGAGTCTGACATGACTGAATGACTTTCACTATCACTTTACAGGCAAATGGGGTGTGGGGTGTCCTATCTTCCAAGACTAACTTGCCTAAACAGAGAGAAGTATACTACCAGCTTTCAAACCTTTCACCCAAAAATAACCTGATATATTTCTGCTCATATATATTGAAAAAAGCAACAGGGAAGTTCCTAAGACAGTATTCTTGAATAGTAATAATAATTCATAGGAAACAGACTTTAGAAAATTATTCAGACTTATCTGTTCGATTTTTTCATTGGATGTTTCTGGAATCATCCGTATGACATTTGTTCCAGAAAGAGAAACAGTAAATGCTTGGTGGCCTTTCCTCTCCTGTGATTTGTGAGACCATTAAAATTACCAGTGAAATCTTCAATATATTCTGATCCTGACAGACGTATTTTATTGGGCAAGTGCCTTTATACACTACCAAAAAAAGTGCACATAAAAAGTATTAGCACATCTGAACAATTTTACATTCAACTAATCAACACCTACTACCATCTCTCTGGCCTAAATTTACTTCTACCTTTGGAAAAAATGATTGGTTAAAAAATATTCATCAACTTCTTTGTCTCTTTTAAAATATTTAATTTGTATTTATATTACTTTCCCAAAGTTATAAAATGTTGGAACCAGTAGCAGGACTTATAGTTCTATAGCTTTTCTCTTTCATTAAAATTCTAATTTTTTTTTCTGTAGTGAAGAGGAATTTTTAAAAATATAATAAAATAATTAATTCAGAAAAGTGGACATTAATTAGCTATCAAATATACCATGAAGGAATCTAAAATATCACTCAAGTTATTGTAAAATTAAGAGCCCAGACAGGTAAAATTGTAAGAATCTATGGCAATTTAGCATCAAAATTTGAGGGGGAAATTTTTCAGTATATCCTCAAAAAAAGTAAAACTCATCGAAAAAGAGAAATGATTTAAAGTACATACAAGCATGCAAATATTCCAATACATACACACACAGCTATAAATTAGCAAACTATTTCATGTCATTCACTAAAGAATCCTCTAAAATGTATTATAAAATTAATTAATCAATTCATGTAAACTGAATTTATTAGGAAATTATGAATTCTATATAATGAAGTCAGAATATCTAATAATATGAAATTTTCAACAAGTATACATAATATCAACATTCAGTAAAGTGGGAAAGAAGCTTATTAAAATACAATGGAATTTTGCCAAATTGTGCTTAGTTAGAACAGAAAGGGAAGGAGATGTATAATGACACTTTTTTAATAAGGCAAGATTTAAGTATAAATATTGCAGACCATGATAGCTGTTTCATTTTTCAACCATCAGGAAGTTTCCATTATTTGAAGACTCTCAAGTTGCATCTAAATGGGTTATAAACAATTCAACTGAGGGGAGACAAAGAAACAGAAAGAATCAGGAGAAAATAAGGTATCAGAATAGGGATGGAGATTAAGGGATAGAGGAAGAATTTAATTAGAATTCAATTCAGTCAATAATTTAGTGAAAATAAATTATTCCCTATTTACCCAAACAGCAGAATTGGGTAACACTCATCTTGCCATTCCTCTCAGCTACATATTAACTACATAGGTTTTAGAACTTGTTCACACCTATACTTTTCACTTGCATTGAACTACCCATTGCTACCATAGCTTAATAACTCTTAAGCAAATACTGGAATTGCTGAGATTTATTGACAATATAACTTTACCAGTAAAGTATAAGATAACAAAACGGCACTGTAAATTTTAAGTGAAGTACAATATGGAATTTCTTTTGGCTAGGAGAGTTTACAGATAAATTCCAGAAACATATAAAGCTATTCTTGTAACTATATGGCTCATTCAGCACTGCACATAAAACTGAAACACTAAAGTATGCTGATTGATCAATAAAGTTTGTGGCTCCATTTGTAAAATGTGCAGAAATTAAACCATTTCACTATTTGGTTCAGTGAGTTGAGTATATAATGGTTCAAACAGTATATTATGCATTTGAAGTCAAGCAAATTAAACACTGCAATCTAGTCAACCACAAAAACATGATATTTCAGTGATTAGGCTAAGAATATTAAGTTTGAAATAAAATTAGTAAGTGGATGGAAAATTACACAAAATGCTAATTAGTCAGTGAATTTTTTTATCTGGTATCCTCTTTTAAGCACTTTTAATATCTAAGAATTTATTTAACACATGGCTTTAATTTGGAAAGCATCCTTCTTTATAATAATAGTATGTGTGAAAATGCATTTATTACATTTTAAAATTTTATAATTTATATTACAGAAATGCATTAATTCAGTACATGAGAATGTTTTGTTAACTGAACTCAAGTTCTAAAAATCTAGTTACTTTTAGGTGAGTCCAAGACCAGTAGTTATTTCCCATACAAAGGAATGAAAGTATGGAGCATTATAGGCTATGTTTTCCAAGAAGGTTCAACTCTTTCAGTTGATTTTATATGTGGTAATGGTTATAAAATAAATGTTTCTCTTAAGTGAGGGTTTTGGAAGATGCTATTTCCTAGGAACTATGGTTCAGAGAGTTCAAAACTCCAAGTAGAGCTGCATATGGAAGCCTTGCTCCACAGCACCATTTGGAAACATTTGTAATACGGGCAAGGTGTCTCATCTAGTAACTAGTTGTTTGTCAGAATGGTAAGTGACACATTTAAAGCAAAGAGGATTCAATTCAATGGCCAAAAATTTATAATTCTCTGACTTGGTAAGGTTAGGCATAGAAGACATGTAGAAAACAAAATCTCTTTTCTCAAGGAACCTACAACCTTTTGGAGAAACAAGCTTATGTACAGAAAATAAAACAATATGAGGAAATAACTGTAATATTATAATATATGATAAAGATAACAGGTTCTGTGTGACTTTTTATAAAGGGAAAGCTTGTGTAATTTGCAGGACTTGAAATATTGGTAGGATTGTGCCAAACGAAATTAACATGACTTTTCTGTATTTCAACCTCGCTACAACAAGAACACTGTGAATAATTAGCTTCAAGATCAGCTTGGTTTAGAAAGAGTCTAGAAAATTCCACACACCTCATGCCATTGGAATGGATGCTACAGAGTTTGAAGCATCCCAGTTCATCATGTTGCATGTAATATGTTGCAGAAAATTAGTAGCGAATTTTGGATAGAGAAAATATGCTCAGATTTTGGAGTAACTGGAGGATAGGATATCTTGGATGTAATCTGCTTGCAGACAGAATTTGTTATAACTCATTAGGAAGAATAAAACTATGATAATTGCAGTATTTTAGGAAAATTAGATTTGGTTCTAAATAGGCCTCAAGGAAGACAGAGATTATGAGAGGAGATTAATTAATTCGTTAGCCAGGCATAAGCTTTTGAGAGATAGAATCAGATGACTATAAATGGAAATGAGAGCTGAGTTTTAATTTAAAGAGACTATTGACAGGACTTGATGATGAGAAAACAAGGATGGAAGTAAGCAATGGGTCTAATATGATTCTCAATTTTGAAATAATTTTTATACATGTGCAGGGCAGAAAAGAAGTGTCTTGAGAAATATAGGACAAGGATATAAGAAATAGAGAGGGATGAAATTCATTAGAGGTATCTGTAAAGAGTTAAGTCATATAGCTTTGGTTAGTATACATGAAAGCAAAGGTTAGATGTCTGAGAACTGAAATTCAGAGTGAGTTTTACCTTTGCTAAAGGTAAGAAGGAGTGTAGGAGAGAAATAAAATTAATAAAACTGAAAGATGTTAGGCATAGAGGAAAAGAAGAGCTAGAAGGATGAGATGTCATAAATACCGAGATAAACTATTTTCTAAAAAATCAGTACATTTGAAATTTAAAAAGAAATCAAGAACAGAAAAAATGGAAAAATCAGGTCACAGGACTTGGAGAGAAAAATCAGAGAGTGTAACTAAATCGATGAAGGCCAAAGAATTTTGTTTAATAACTGGGAAACCTGTAAAAGTTTTTAAATGATAGGAAAAGGGCCATCAATAAAATTGTGTAGCATATTGATTGAATATGTATTATGTGTCCTGAATAATTATAGTTGATGAGGAGTACAGTGGTAAGACAGGCACAGGAATTGCTCTAATGAAGTTTATACTCTAGTAGAGATAATCAGTACATAACCAGGCAAATAAATATAATTTCATGTAGAAATAGGGGTCTCCCCTGGTGCCTCAGTGGAAAGAATCTGCCTTCAATATAGGAGATGAAGAAGAGGTAGGTTCAATCCCTGTGTTGGGAAGATCCCCTGGTGTATGGCATGGCAACCCACCCCAGTATTCTTGCCTGGAAAATTTCATGGATAGAGGAGTGTGGCAGGTTACCATCCATGGGGTCAAAAAAGAGCTGGACACTACTGAAGTGATTGAGCACGCATGCACACACACAGGCAGAAATAAGAACATGGGAAAGTATATTATTAGACGGGAATGGTATTTTTGATTATACAGTAACAAAAAGTCTCATGAAGGAAATTATATTTTTTTTTTCAGCAAGTTTATTGAATAGTGAATGAGGGAAAATGTCATGAAATGAGATCAAGGTGGGTAGGTAAAATCCACATTATGTGGGCTCATGTGGTCTTTGTAAACCATTTGGTCTAAATGTTACTGTTGCCATTTTTTGGTTTTACACAAACTACGAATAAAATATTTTAGTTTGTTTGTATTTAAAAGCTCCCCTTTGCTATTTTACAGACCGTTGTTTATGGGGTAGAAATGGAAATAGAAGAAGTTATTGGAATACACTATGTGAAAGATGCTGATGGCTTGAAATCAAGATTGCTGGGTACAACCTGTGAGATAGTATGCAGTGACTCTGGTTAGATGGGCACAATAAAGGACAGAAATGGTATGGACCTAACAGAAGCAGAATATATCAAGAAGAGGTGGCAAGAATACACAGAAGAATTATACAAAAAAGATCTTAATGACACAGATAACCATGATGGTATGATCATGGACCTAGAGCCAGACATCCTGGTGTACAAAGTCAAATGGACTTACTAAGCATCACTACAAACAAAGTTAGTGGAGGTGATGGAATTCCAGTTGTGCTATTTCAACTCCTAAAAGATGATGTAGTTAAAGTGCTGCACCCAGTGTGCCAGCAAATTGGTAAAACTCAGCCATGGTCACTGCTGCTGCTAAGTCGCTTCAGTCGTATCCGACTCTGTGCGACCCCACAGACGGCAGCCCACTGGGCTCCGCCATCCCTGGGACTCTCCAGGCAAGAACACTGGAGTGGGTTGCCATTTCCTTCTCCAATGCACGAAAGTGAAAAAGCCAGTTTTCATTCCATTACCAGATTGGCAATACTAAAGAATGTACAAACGACTGCACAATTGTACTCATCTCACATGCTATCAAAGTAATGCTCAAAATTCTCCAAGCGAGGCTTCAACAGTATGTGAACCGAGAACTTCCAGATGGTGAAGCTGAATTTAGAAAAGGCAGAGGAACCAGAGGTCAAATTGCCGACATCCATTGGATCACTGAAAAAGCAAGATAATTACAGAAAAAAAAAAATACATCTAATTCTGCTTTATTGACTATGCCAAAGCCTTTAACCGTGTGGATCACAGCAAACTGGAAAATTCTGAAAGAGGTGGGAATGCCAGACCACTTGACCTGCTTTTTGAGAAACCTGTATGTAGGTCAAGAAGCAACAGTTATTACTGACCATGGAACAACAGACTTGCTCTAAATAGGAAATGGAGTACGTCAAAGCTGTATATTGTCACCCTGCTTAATTAACTTATATGCAGAGTACATCATACGAAATACCAGGCTGGATGAAGCACAAGCTGGAACCAAGATTGTTGGGAGAAATATCAATAACCTCAGATATGCAAATGACACTATCCTTATGGCAGAAAGTGAAGAGGAACTAAATAGCCTCTTGATGAAAGTGAAAGATGAAAGTGAAAATGCTTGCTTATAACTTAATTTTCAAAAAACAAAGATCATGACATCTGGTCCCATCACTTTATAGCAAATAGATGGGGGCAAAAATGGAAACAGGGACACACTTTATTTTCTTGGGCTCCAAAATTACTGAAGATGGTGACTGTAGGCATGAGCTTAAAAGACTCTTGCTCCTTGGAAGAAAAGCTATGACAAACTCAGAATATTAAAAACCAGAGACATTACTTTGCTGATAAAGGTCCATCTAGTCAAAGCTATAGTTTTTCTAGTAGTCATATATGGATGTGAGAGCTGGACCATAAAGAAAGCTGAATGCCAAAGAACTGATGTTTTTGAACTGTTGTGTTGGAGAAGACTCTTGAGAGTCATCCTAAAGGAAATCAGTCCTGAATATTCATTGGAAAGACTGATCCTGAAGCTTAGGCTCCAATATTTCAGCCACCTGATGTGAAGAACTGACTCATAGGAAATGACTCTGATGCTGGAAAAGATTGATATCAGGAGGAGAAGGGAATGACAGAGGATGAGTTGGTTTGATGGCATGAGTTTGAGCAAGCTCTGGGAGTTGATGATGGACAGGGAAGTCAGGTGCGCTGCAGTCCAAGGGGTCACAGAGAGTTGAACACAACTGAGCGACTGAACTGAACTGACTTTGGTTACACTTACACAGTTTAAAAGAGAAAGAAAAAAACAAACAAACAATGGCCACATTCTCGATGGTGGGGAGGTAGATTCAATATGGACCTGGTAGATTAATAGGATGTGAGAATGGAAATAAACAGAAGAACTGAAGATGATTTTAAGCCCTTGGCATATGGTAGAATGAAGGGTTTATGTAGCAATTAGCTTAGGTTTGGCAAGATTTGTTTTGGTGAGGCTTGGTTTGAGCAGGAAAGTGAAAGGTAGCATAATAGTATAAGTTAAGTTTGATATAGCTATTGAATGACTATTGAATAGAAGATATCAGCTAAGAAAATCACATGTGAATCTGAATCTCAGAAGACCTATCAGTGTTTGAAATGTAAAGATGGAGGTAATCAACATATAAAAGCTATTTAATGCATAGGACGAGTATATATCATAGAAAGAAATTAGAAAATAGATAATTCAAGGGCCAAACTCTGGGGCTCAGAGGTGAAATGAAAAGGCGAGTGCAAAGGTGTATCAGAAGCTAAGTAACAGAAGTATTTCAGAGACAGGAATCAGGCAGTTGTGCCGGAGTCCAGCTCCAGCAGCCAGGGATTCAACCTGAAGAGATGGACAGAGTCAGTGATGATGTTGTAGCCTCTGACTCAAAGTATGGGACTACATGTTTATTTCAAGCTTCAGGTTCTCTTTTATACTTTGACAAAAGCATTAGGTCAGAGGTTTTTTGTTTCCCCCACCCAGATTTACTGTACTTAACTTGTGATTACTTTGTAACTCATGGTACATTCCTTAGCTTATTTCTTATCTTTCTAAATCCTGTTTGCCCCTAGCATCTTAAGATCATTTTCTTCTAAAAAGGCTTCTAGCTATTCTTAATTAACCCTAAACCCTAAACTCAGCAAACTTCTTTTGCCATAAACATTCCCCTCACAAACAGATCTCAGATAATAATCCTTCCTATGGCCTCAAGCTGCTCATCCTGGGACATTCTTTGTAAAGATCCTTGAACAAATGTCAACGGTTATTTTACAGATTATTTTCTGGGCACAACTGTAGAAAGCTTTGTGCTTTCTCATGCTTCTCTCAAGCACATTAACATTCTTTCTAGCCAACTCAATGGAAGAAAGGAAAGAACAAGTCAAAATCACAAGACCTAACTCCTTCCTCCCGGGGCCCTGCCTGCAAGATGAGGAGAGGGGATTGGGGTCATGCCTCCATTTTGTCAGTAATGCCTAATGCAGCTCCCAACACAGTTGCATAAGATGATAACTGAAAACCAGTCACCTGATTGAAGTAAATTAGGGCTACAAAGAGACTTTAAGACATTGAGACAGCAAGTATACACTTTTTTTTTAAGGTGCCTAACTCCTTCCTCCCGGGGCCCTGCCTGCAAGATGAGGAGAGGGGATTGGGGTCGTGCCTCCATTTTGTCAGTAATGCCTAATGCGGCTCCCAACACAGTTGCATAAGATGATAACTGAAAACCAATCACCTGATTGAAGTAAATTAGGGCTACAAAGAGACTTTAAGACATGGGGACAGCAAGTATACACTTTTTTTTTAAGGTGCTAAAAGAGGCAAAAGAAAGCATAAGAGAGAGGGGTATAACAATATCTTGAGAGATAGTTAATAGTATAACTTGCTTTTCTAGGCCATTGCAAATAATCCAACAGAATGAAAAATGGGTAATACTGGAAAGCTTATACCAGACCACCTGACCTGCCTCTTGAGAAATCTGTATGCAGGAAGCAACAGTTCGAACTGGACATGGAACAACAGACTGGTTCCAAATAGGAAAAGGAGTATGTCAAGGCTGTGTATTGTCACCCTGCTTATTTAACTTCTATGCAGAGTACATCATGAGAAACACAAGCTGGAATCAAGATTGCCGGGAGAAATATCAATAACCTCAGATATGCAGATGACACCACGCTTATGGCAGAAAGTGAAGAGGAACTAATGAGCCTCTTGATGAAAGTGAAAGAGAAGAGTGAAAATGTTGGCTTAAAGCTCAACATTCAGAAAATGAAGATCATGGCATCTGGTCCCATCACTTCATGGGAAATAGATGGGGAAACAGTGGAAACAGTGTCAGACTTTATTTTTTTGGGCTCCAACATCACGGCAGATTATGATTGCAGCCATAATATTAAAAGACGTTTACTCCTTGGAAGAAAAGTTATGATCAACCTAGATAGCATATTCAAAAGCCGAGACATTACTTTGCCAACAATGTTCCATCTAGTCAAGGCTATGGTTTTTCCAGTGGTAGTGTATGGATGTGAGAGTTGGACTGTGAAGAAAGCTGAGTGCCAAAGAATTGATGCTTTTGAACTGTGGTGTTGGAAAAGACTCTTGAGAGTCCCTTGGACTGCAGGGAGATCCAACCAGTCCATCCTAAAGGAGATCAGTCCTGGGTGTTCACTGTAACGACTGATGCTGAAGCTGAAACTCCAATACTCTGGCCATGTCATGTGAAGAGCTGACTCATTGGAAAAGACCCTGATGCTGGGAGGGATTGGGGGCAGGAGGAGAAGGTGATNTCCATCTAGTCAAGGCTATGGTTTTTCCAGTGGTAGTGTATGGATGTGAGAGTTGGACTGTGAAGAAAGCTGAGTGCCAAAGAATTGATGCTTTTGAACTGTGGTGTTGGAAAAGACTCTTGAGAGTCCCTTGGACTGCAGGGAGATCCAACCAGTCCATCCTAAAGGAGATCAGTCCTGGGTGTTCATTGGAATGACTGATGCTGAAGCTGAAACTCCAATACTTTGGCCATGTCATGTGAAGAGCTGACTCATTGGAAAAGACCCTGATGCTGGGAGAGATTGGGGGCAGGAGGAGAAGGTGATGACAGGATGAGATGGCTAGATGGTATCACCTATTTGATGGACATGAGTTTGGATGAACTACAGGAGTTGGTGATGGACAGGGAGGCCTGGCATGCTGCGATTCACGGGGCCATAAAGAGTCAGACACTACTGAGTGACTGAACTGAACTGAAGAAATCTTGACAGGAGAAAAGCATGTGAATGGGACACCTTGGGATGCAATGCATAAGTGGAATGATACCTGCCCTTAAAGGTAGGATCAAGGAATGTTTCTTCTTCTGAAGAGAAGTCAAGGGATACTATAGAATAAATATTAAAGGAAATGTCATTCAATACTGGCAAAATAAAGTAGTTCCAATTTGATTATTTCTATTTTCTCACTGAAAATGAAAAGGCAACAAAGAAGGGAATAAACAGGGAGGAGCAGATGGTGGGAGGGGGGTTCATGTTTGGGAGTTCGTGTAAAAAAATAAATAAATACAAAAAAAAAAATAAAGGAAATGTCATTCAATACTGGCAAAATAAAGTAGTTCCAATTTGATTATTTCTATTTTCTCACTGAAAATGAAAAGGCAACAAAGAAGGGAATAAACAGGGAGGAGCAGAAGCTAGAAAGTGATGAAAGAGATGCTGGTAAGAAAAGAAGGAATTGCCTAGTGGACATAGAAATGATTTCCATATTATTCTGGAGAAGAAATAAAAGTGAACAATATGTTGACTAAAATAAAACAGATTTTTAACATATTAGTCAGACACACAAAATTTCACTTTTCTCATTCTAAAATTAATGTTTCTATAGAGTTCAAGCATTAAGCCTTTTTATACAGTTTGAAAAAAAAGATTAGCTTTACTTATAGTTGACTTCTCTAAAATATTCTTCATACCCATTTGGAAGGCAAACCTTTAGGTAATATTACAGGATGTTAAAGTCATTTAAATACAAATGACATATGCCACATTTGCATTTCGTCCATCCTACCTTTAGGGCTTTTAAAATATTACAGAAAGGACAGATAAGCAAAATCTTTCAAAGTATTGGGCTTCAAGTCTCAAAATGTAAAGTGACATGTAGAAAGACAAATGCCTCTGCTTTGATCTCTGTAGGAATTTGGGGCTGAAATCCACATTTTAACTCATCTGTGGACTGTACTTTGTCTAATGAACAGATTCGTAGTAAAATCCTTTGGGCTTGTTAGTTTATTTCCTTGGTAGAAATGGCTCAGGGGTAACTTGATGGTCCACAAACATCTAAAATTAAGTCTTTAGATGATTAAGAAACAAAAAGAACAATGAAATAGTATACCTGCCTATCCTATGCCTTTTATTCAACTAATCAAAATTCCTCAGGCTTTAATTAAGTAGCATGAGATTGCCCAATTAATTTAACATATGCCATAATAAGGCTTTGCCAAATTCGTGGTTATGACACATGAAATTCAACTGTAACAAACTGAACTGTCTTTTTAAATCTTTCTAATAATCCTACTGTTTTAATTCTAACCTTTCCCCATAATGATATCCTACTGAAGGGTGAAGTTATAGACATGGAGATAAATGACCATAATTCTGGGCGAAGTCTACATGTGTCACCATTCTTGCACTGCTGTTGGTGGGACATTAAAAGTTCAATCTATCATGAAAATATTTGATATCCCAGCTTGATAACTGCTGCTGATATGCCTAGAATTATCATTGTATTTTGCAAACCTATGCTTTGGTAAGGTTTTTTCTTTGCATTTGCAGACAGTCACTATTAAAATATTAGCATCTTCATCAGCAATACAACACTGCTCATGAATACACAAATAGATAATTAGCTAAGGTTGGAAGAAATAAGATAGTGAGATTCAAGTTTGATCCTAAGAGATAATTATTCCTAGAATGTTCCCCAAACAGCTACTTATAATTTCAAAATTTTAACAAGTTTAGAAACATCTGTCCTTGAAAGACTAAATCTGAGATGGATTACAAATTTTTGTAAATTATATTAAAAAAAATAAATACTAAACCGATATCCAAAAAGCATGTGTGTCCTGTCTTACTACTTGATATATTTCTGTTTTCTGCTAGGAGTTGTAATTAATGGTCAATATTTGTTGCATTAGCAACCAAAGAAAATTTCATCTGCAGAAAGTAAAAAATAAATGCAGATTGCTTCTGTTTTCTGCATAGCCTCCTCAACAAATTCAATTTCATTATTGGGATAGATACATAGAAAGCGATTTAAGGTTTAAGATCTATATAATAATCCAAACTTTAAGCAATTCCTTAAAATTGCTAATATAGAAAAAAGAAATCTTCATGATTTGTCCAAGATATTAGAAAATAATGTATTTCTACCCTGAAAAGACCTAGATATGAATTGCCTTATGCTACTTTCTGGCAACAAAGGTCACTTCTTAAATATTTCATCCTACCCAGGACTGATACACTGAAACCAAACTGAATAAAGAAGAAAACATTTATAAAAACCTAATGACTTTCCACTATAAATTCCATAAGCATGAGACTATGTCTTTTTTGTTATTATATTTTCAGTATGCATGATGGGGACTATAACTCACCATATTCGCCGTACATTGTGAACAGTTCTTCATTGAATATATGAATGAATGATGTCTTTGTTTTGCATTTAATCCTCACAATGTTTCCCTATAATGACAACTTTTACATCACTATAAAAACCTAGGTTCAGAAATGTTTAAAGTCCTGATCAAAGGTATAAAATTAGTAATTGGCAGGAACTCAATTCCAATCCAAGTCCACTGTTTGCATCATGCTATAGCTACATGTGATTCCTAAGTAACTAGAAACGTAAATCCTTACATTAACTGAGAACTTACTTTGTCCCAAGAACTCTTGTAGGACTTTCCATGAACTGATGTTTTTAAGTAGTATAAAACCTATACATTTACATAAAAAGATTTTACTGAACCAGATAACCATGATGGTGTGATCACTCACCTAGAGCCAGATACCCTGGAATGTGAAGACAAGTGGGTCTTTCGAAGCATCACTACAAACAAGGTTAGTGGAGGTGATGGAATTCCTGCTGAGCTATTTTGAATCCTAAAACATGGTGCTGTTGAGGTGTTGCACACAACATGCTGGCCAATTTGGAAAACTCAGAAATGGCCATAGGAGGGGAAAAGGCCAGTTTTCATTCTAGTCCCAAAGAAAGGCAATGCCAAAAAATATTCAAAGTACCTCACAATTGCACAATTTTCACATGCTAGCTCAAAATTCTCCAAGTGAGGCTTCAATAGTACATGAACTGAAAACTTCCAGATGTACAAGCAAATTGAGAAAAGGCAGAGGAACCAGAGATCAAACTGCCAACATCACTGGATCATAGAAAAAGCAAGAAAGTTCCAGAAAAGCATCTACTTCTCCTTCATTGACTATGTTAATACTTTGACTCTGCGGATCACAACTGTGGAAAATTCTTAAAGAGTTGGGAACATTAGAAAACCTTACCTGCCTCCTGAGAAACCTGGATGCAAGTGAAGACGTGACACTTAGAACTGGACATGGAATAACGGACTGGTTCCAAATTGGAAAAGGAGTATGTCAAGGCTGTATATTGTCACCCTGCTTACTTAATTTCTATATGACACCACCCTTCTGGCAGAAAGTAAAGAACTAAAGAGCCTCTTGTTGAATGTGAAAGAGAAGAATAAAAAGCTGGTTTATAACTCAACATTCAAAAAACTAAGATCATGGCATCTGGTCCCATCACTTAATGGCAAATAAATGAGGAAACAATGGAAAGAGTGACAGACTTTATTTTCTTGGCTCTGAAATCACTGAAATTGGTGACTGCAGCCTTGAAATTAAAGATTATTTGCTCCTTGGAAGAAAACAACTATGACAAACCTAGACAGAGTATTAAAAAGCAAAGAGTTTGCCAATAAAAGTCCATACAGTCAAAGCTATGGTTTTTCCAGTAGTCATATATGGATATGAGAGTTGGGCCATAAAAAAGGCTGAGCATTGAAAGATCGATGCTTTTGAACTGTGGTGTTGGAAGAGACTCTTGAGAATCACTTGGACTGCAAGGGGATCAAACAAGTCAATCCTAAAGGAAATCAATCCTGAATACTCACTGGAAGGATTGATGCTGAAGCTGAAGCTTCAATACTTGACTACCTGATGTAAAGAACTGACTCATTGGAAAAGATCCTGGTGCTGGGCAAGATTGAAGGCAGGAGGAGAAGGGGACGGCAGAGAACGAGATGGTTGAATGGCATCACCAACTCAATGGACATGAGTTTTAGCAAGTTCTGTAAGATGGTGGACAGGGAAGCCTGGCCTGCTGCAGTCCTTGGAGTCACAAAGAGTTAGAAAGTAGAGATCCCCCTGCCCTCTCTCATGCCTAGCATCCTCCCACCATAATGCTGCATTTAATTGAACTACAAGGAAATTACTGTTATTCAGATCCATACTTTCCATTACAGTTTGCTCATATCATTGTACATTCTATTGACTTGGGAAAACATATGACATATATCTACCATTATAGTATCATACAGAGCATTTTTATTGTCTTAAGAACCCTCTGCACTCTGCCTATTCATCCCTTCCTTCTTCTTAACTCCTAGCAACCACTGATCTTTTTACAGTCTCTATAATTCTGCAGTTTCAAGAATGTCATATAGTTGAGGAATGTTAGTCACTCAGTCATGTCTGACTCTTTGCAACCCTATAGATTTTAGCCCGCCAGCCTCCTCTGTCGATGGGATTCTCCAGGCAAGAACACTGGAGTAGGTTGCCATTTCCTTCTCCAGGGGATCTTCCGGACCCAGGAATCAAGCCCAGGTCTCCTGCATTGTAGACAGATTCTTTAACATTTGAGCTAACAGGAAAGTATATCTAGTTGGTATCATACAGTTGTATAGTCTTTTTAGATTGGTTTCTATAACTTAGCACTATGCATTTAAGTTTCCTCTGTGTCCTTTCATGCATGATAGCACATTTCTTTTAGGATTGAGAAATATTTCATTTTCTGAATGTACCATAGCTTATTAACCCAGTCATCTACTGTAGGACATCTTGGTTGCTTTCATGCTTGGGCAACTATTTATAAAGCCTGTCATAAACTTTACATAAAGGTTTTGGGGTAGATATGGATTTCAACAACTTTGAAACCATTTCAAAGCATCATATGGCTAGAGTATGTTTTAGTTCAGTTCAGTCGCTCAGTCATTTCCGACTCTTTGCGACACCATGAATTGCAGCACGCCAGGCCTCCCTGTTCATTACCATCTCTCAGAGTTCACTCAGACTCACGTCCATCGAGTCCGTGATGCCATCCAGCCATCTCATCCTTGGTCGTCCCTTTCTCCTCCTGCCCCCAATCCCTCCCAGCATCAGAGTCTTTTCCAATAAGTCAACTCTTCGCATGAGGTGGCCAAAGTACTGGAGTTTCAGCTTTAGCATCATTTCTTCCAAAGAAATCCCAAGGTTGATCTCCTTCAGAATGGAC
>SJYX01024168.1:82638-147352 GCA_006410675.1 Oreotragus oreotragus
TACAGATGGCTAACAAACACATGAAAAGATGCTCAACATCACTCATTATCAGAGAAATGCAAATCAAAATCACAATAAGGTACCATTTCACACCAGTCAGAATGGCTGTGATCCAAAAGTCTACAAGCAATAAATGCTAGATAGGGTGTGGGGAAAGGGAACCCTCTTACACTGTTTGTGGGAATGCAAACTAATACAGCCACTATGGAGAACAGTGTGGAGATTCCTTAAAAATCTGGAAATAGAACTGCCTTATGACCCAGCAATCCCACTACTGGGCATACACACCGAGTAAACCAGAATTGAAAGAGACATGTGTACCCCAATGTTCATCACAGAACTGTTTATAATAGCCAGGACATAGAAGCAACCTAGATGTATATCAGTGGATGAATGGATAAGAAAGCTGTGGTACATATATACAATGGAGTATTACTCAGCCATTAAAAAGAATATATTTGAATCAGTTCTAATGAGGTGGATGAAACTGGAGCCTATTATACACAGTGAAGTAAGCCAGAAAGAAAACACCAATACAATATCAGTTCAGTTCAGTTCAGTCGCTCAGTTGTGTCTGACTCTTTGCAACCCCATGAATTGCAGCACGCCAGGCCTCCATGTCCATCACCGACTCCCAGAGTTCACTCAGACTCACGTCCATCGAGTATACTAACACATATATATGGAATTTAGAACAATGGTAACGCTATTATATTTTTAAATCATGTTCAGTTCAGTTGCTCAGTCGTCTCCGACTCTTTGTGACCCCATGAACCTTTGCACACCAGGCCTCCCTGTCCATCACCAACTCTTGGAGTTTGCCCAAACTCACGTACATCGAGTCGGTGATGCCATCTAACCATCTCATCCTCTGTTGTCCCCTTCTCCTCCTGCCTTCAACCTTTCCCAACATTAGGGTTTTTCCCAATGAGTCACTTCTTTGCATCAGGTGGCCAAAGTATTGGAGTCTCAGCTTCATCAGTCCTTCCAATGAACACCCAAGACTGACCTCCTTTAGGATGGACTGGTTGGATCTCCTTGCAGTCCAAGGGACTCTCAAGAGTCTTCTCCAATACTACAGTGCAAAAGCATCAATTCTTCAGGGCTCAGCTTTCTTTATAGTCCAACTCTTACATCCATACATGACTACTGGAAAAATCATAGCCTTGACTAGATGGACCTTTGTTGGCAAAGTAATGTCTTTGCTTTTTAATATGCTGTCTAGTTTGGTCATAACTTTCCTTCCAAGTAAGCATCTTTTAATTTCATGGCTGCAGTCAACATCTGCAGTGATTTTGGAGCCCCCAAAAATAAAGTTAGCCACTGTTTCCCTATCTATTTGCCATGAATTGATGGGACCGGATGCCATGATCTTAGTTTTCTGAGTGTTGAGCTTTAAGCCAACTTTTTCACTCTCTTCTTTCACTTTCATCAAGAGGCTCTTTAGTTCTTCTTCACTTTCTACCATAAGGGTGGTGTCATCTGCATATCTGAGGTTATTGATATTTCTCCCGGCAATCTTGATTCCAGCTTGTGCTTCCTCCACCCCAGCATTTCTCATGATGTACTCTGCATATAAGTTAAATAAGCAGTGTGACAATATATGCCTTGACGTACTCCTTTTCCTACATGGAAGCAGTTTCTAGCTGTTGCTTTCTGATCTGCATACAGGTTTCTCAAGAGGCAGGTCCCATGGTCTGGTATTCCCATCTCTTAATGGGTGCTTAATTGATAGAAAACATTTAAAGTTTACTGAGTTTTTAATACTTTCTTCTTCCTTTGTTTAATATATTATGTCAATTAATTTTCTAATACTATGCCAGCCTTTATTTTGAGAATATATTTTTTATATATTCCGAATTGAATGTTTTTATATTTTGATGAAAAATTTTGCAAATGGGCCTAAAATTTCTAGATGCTTCCCAAACTTATAATCACTTGGAACAACTGCCTTTTGACCTCTTTAATAATATTTACTGTAATATTATTTCTATTTCACTAATTGCTTTATTATAGTTATTAGGCCCACATATTTTGCTTTTCTCAGCTGTTCAAAGTTTAAAAATTAGCTTATTAAATATCTGAGTGTGTTTTCATTTCTAGTCAAAGCTAGATTCTTAAGATTTTAAGATTACAAATTATCTATTTGCTTCCACTTCAGAGTCAAAGCTATGGTTTCTCCAGTAGTCAAGAAGGCATGTGTGAGTTCCACCATAAAGAAAGTTGAACTCTACAGAATTGATGCTTTCAAACTGTGGTGCTGGAGAAGACTCTTGAGAGTCCCTTGGATTGCAAGGAGATCCAGCCAGTCCATCCTAAAGGACATCAGTCCTGGCTATTCATTGAAAGGACTGATGCTGAAACTGAAACTCCAGTACTTTGGCCACCTGATGCAAAGAAATGACTCATTTGAAAAGACCCTGATACTGGGAAAGATCGAAAGCAGGAGAAGAAGGGAACAAAAGAGGATGAGATTGTTGGATGGCATCAGTGACTCAATGGACATGAGTTTGAGTAAGCTCCAGGAGATGGCAATGAATAGGGAGGCCTGGAATGCTCCAGTCCATGGGATCACAAAGAGATGGACGTGACTGAACTGAAATGATGTATATTTTTCAGTTTTGAAGATATTCTATTTTGCCTCATAATTTTCTGACTATGCATTATTTAGAGATGCAAACTTAAAATCAAAATTTCAAATCTTTTTCTTATTCTTCCTTGTAACTCAATGTAGTCAGTGTATGAAATCAGTTGAATATCAATCTTTGGCTATCAGTTGAGTCTAGGCTTATAACCCAACAAGGGATTGGAAAAAGGCATATATAATAAAGTTTCCTACAATTATTTCTTATATTACTTTAAATTTTTGCTTGATATTTTGACACTATGCTAATAGTGCATTATATTCATACAAAATCAGAATTGCTATATAAATGTTACAAATATAAATGATTTGTTGGGTGGACTTAAGTATAAAACTCCAATCCTTTGGCCACCTCATGCAAAGAGTTGACTCATTGGAAAAGACCCTGATGTTGGGAGGGGTTGGGGGAAGCTTGATATTTTGACACTATGCTAATAGTGCATTATATTCATACAAAATCAGAATTGCTATATAAATGTTACAAATATAAATGATTTGTTGGGTGGACTTAAGTATAAAACTCCAATCCTTTGGCCACCTCATGCAAAGAGTTGACTCATTGGAAAAGACCCTGATGTTGGGAGGGGTTGGGGGAAGGAGGAGAAGGGGATGACAGAGGATGAGATGGCTGGATGGCATCATCGACTCGATGGACTTGAGTTTGAGTAGAATCTGGGAGTTGGTGATGGACAGGGAGGCCTGGTGTGCTACAATTCATGGGGTCACAAAGAGTCAGACACGACTGAACTACTGAACTGAAATGAAGTATGTGTCTTTCAAATTTTCAGAAAAAAAATTGGTATTTTAATATTGCCTCTTTCTCAAATGATTTTATGTAGTTTGACTGACAGACAGTGTCTTGATCTAAGGTTGACCATCAATGAAACAGAGATCCCAAAACTCCAATATAAGTTTCTTTGCAACCCAGTGAGTCTTTATTCAGATAGGTTATAATCTGTTAGTATAAAATACCTGTGACTAGCTGCATTAGAACAATTCCTTTTAAAATAGCCCTGTGAAATGTGGATCAGAACATAAATTTATATCCACATTTTTCAGTTTGGCAGTTAGATATTTTGCATACTAGGCACAATGATATTCTGGGAAATAGTCACACATACCTCTTTTTTTCCTAGATATTCATTCATTGTGAAATATCTCACAGAGGGGACCAAGAAGTGATAAAAGAACCTGTACAATACTTTGATAACTTGACTGGTTTTGTTGGCAGCGTAAAAAGCTAGTACAATGACAGATTGCTCAAAACAGTTAATGATGTTAAGATTTTTCCCCCCAAGATGGGCTGCAATGTGGAGCTTGTCACAGGGTATTTCTGAGATGATTTTTTCTGCTTTACTCAAGAACCAGAGTAATTATCTCCTGACTTCCATTCTGCCTATAAGCATCATCTCCACTATGCTGCTACCATTAACAGACTAATTAGGAAAGCTATCATGATCTCAAAGTCTGCTAAGTGATGAGACTCTGCCTCATAAAATGTTCATTAGAGGACAAATTACCATTTTTTAAATAGAGAAAACATCTTTTCAAAATATGTCTCTTCTGATCTTCTTTGCCAACATCTCAGGTTTGTTTACTACTGCTATTCATTATTACAGCCATTAGGACTAGTTAAGTCTGAAATTGATCTCATTCTAATATAATTTTTTTAAGCATTAAATCAACATTCACAAAATTCCTTTGTGGTATTGTTTGAACAGAGGAGAAAGGAAACACCGTAAACTGCCTGTCAATACACTCAGTGGATATGGGTTGAATTGTTAATACGCTGTTGAGATTGCACTTAACAAGCATAGTTATCTATGGCTGTGTAGAGTTTTGCTACTTCTTCACTAGGCTGGAACAAAATACATTTATTTTTATGCCTTTTTTTGAGGGGGGAGGGGCATGGATAAGCCCACATCTCTGCATGAATGTAAAAGCATACAAACAAATTCCCCTAGTTAAAAAATCTAAAGAAGCCCAAGTTTTGGCCAGAAAGTCTATAGTTATGTCTTTGTTATGTGAATTAATAATTACCCTATTCTTTATTATTCTACTGTCTTTCACATCTGATCTTAACTTCCAATTTAAGTGAGTCTGATGTATTTAAATATGACAGTGATCATTCTGCCCATATTAAGAATAGGATTACCTTCAATAAATAAAGAACTGAATATCAAGTAAGGTAACTAGTTTAGGCAGATCAAAGAGAATTTCTAAGTTGGATGTTTTCTTAGTTGGAATATATATTTGCAGACTTTTAAAGAACAATTACTAATAAACTGCCAAGACAAATTGAAAGTACTGTTGAATCAGAGGGCTGGGATGTCTTGAGAGTTTCAGTTTCTCTCTTCTCTTTTATGTTAATGTGTCTCAGACTGGACTGTGCAATTCCTGTCAACCTGTGAAATACTTGGAGTCTGAGCTCTCCTGAAAGTGCAGAGAGCTTGAGGCAAGCCCATGCTCCAAAGCAGGCTGCTTCAATTTTATACTCCATTTAACAGTACGTTTTTATGCTCAAACTTCATTTTAGTTTGCAGTGTTAAATTTCCAGCATCTACCTGATTAGGGTCATGGAGTTGCATGAAACAGTTACAAAAGACAGTTTGAGTAAGTCTTGGCTTTGATGCTAAAGAGGGGCCAAAGCCTCTCTGTTTATAACTGAGAAAATCTTGAGTTTTAAAACTAACGACCATGAAATTACACAAAAGGAGCCTTACTTCATAAGAAGTTATAAAGTATACTTTGAATATAGTGGGATTTTCAGAGCAGATGGTCCATAGATCATTTAATTGATATGCAATGCCAACAGGAGCTGTTGGGGAAAATTATATATATATATATATATATGTGTGTGTGTGTGTGTGTGTGTGTGTGTGTGTGTGGTAGATGTGCAGGGAAATTGCATAAATATTCAAATTCGGGGAAGTGTAGCAAAGAACTGACTACTTCTTTTAGGTTCTGAGAGATAAATACGGAAGTCTTGTATTAGATTTCCTTTGGAATGGATTTTTAGATCCTGGCTTATTTTTTTCAGGATTGTTTACATGCCTTATTATAAGGCTGATATCATTCACAACTTGTGCAGTTACACAGGGTCCATACCTAAAGAGCCCCATGCTTAATATTCTGCTGTGGTCTTTCTTTAAAAGTTTTGATCAAGAGTTCCCAGATTGTCACTTTTGTACTGGGTGCCCCAAATTGTTTAAAAAGCTTTGCTTCTTCATGGATTTTTAAAAAATAAAACAATATATAAAACATTATAAAGGTGAGGCATCCTTTCATTTAAATTGTTGGTTGACAAACAAATCAAAGGAGTAAGGACAGAACCTTTGAGTAACCATGCTGTGACTCTCAAGGCATTTGAGCCTATCAAAACAAAGTGACATGCAGGTACTTTTAAAAATTTATAACCACAGTTTTTGTTTTCTATAATAAACCACAATCTGGTCAGAGAAGATAACATTATCTATTGTTTGGTGCTTTTAAGATTTTGCCTTCTAAAAATACTAAGCACAATAAATATACACTGGCATATTGTGGTTCCACAAAAAATGACCAAGACACCGTACTGCCAGGCATTTGTTTTCCTAAAACAAAGACAGAAAATAGAATCTCTTTGCTATAAAGTCAAGCAAAATGAATAGAATAGAGGTAGTCCACTTGACAACAATTTTGAGGTTTCTTGATGTGGGTGGATCCTTTCAATCTCATGTATATATCAGCATCTCTCAAATGTATTGATAAAAACAGAGGCTGGGATGTGTGCAAAAAAAGATAAAATTTGTTAATTCTTCATGGGCCACACTTATTGAATATATTAAACAGGGAGATGTTGATTACTCTCCCTCCCAGTGATAAAGATGTCCTACTTTTAATTAAATATGATTCTTAAGTAGATAGAGTCTAGTAAGCCTCATTCACCTAGAGGAACTAAAACTAAGATTTATTTTATAATCTCCTGGTTAAATTCACATTTATAAATTGTTCTTTTCATGACCACCTCAGGGTTCTGCTTCAATTCAATATTAAACCATGTACCATCAAATATTAATGAGAAAAGTCAGAGCCATTTATTTTTTATGCTGAAATGTAGCCAATTCTTCCAGAGTGATAATACAATTATAGAACCAATTTTGAAGTGCATAATGGATTTTTAAAAGTTAACTTACCCATAATAGACTGCAGCCAGATGTTAAGTAAGATACTGGGTGAGGGAAGACCCTGATAGTGTAGCATATTAACAATTTAGCACAATGAAACCTGAACTGGTATCATCGTATGGGACTACTAAATACATAGTCAATATTTTCTCCAACATTTTAGTTTTTTTCCCAACATCTTCAACAAAGTCTCTTCTTTTAGACAAAATAAGAAATGCTCCATAAATTTAGAGGCTATATTTAGTGAGGGTCATGGTAGGATGGAGTAGCATCAATAGAGAGGAGATCTTAACACACCACCTGTCTCTCTGTTCACGTCTTCCACCTACTACACTCTACTCACTTCCCCTAATTCCTCATCAGAATGCTTCCTAAGCTCTTTAATGGTATCTATATTGTTCAATTTAATGTGTTTTTTTTTTCTATCTTACCACTCCTTAGCAATGCGTTTCTGACAATACTTTTCCCCATGTTACCTTCTCAGACACTACGATCTATTCCTTCTTGTTTCTCTGATCCTCACTATTCATTTCCTTCTGAAAGTTCATCATATGCTTTTTATTAAGTAAAATATTATTTCTGGTCTTGCTTCAATTTGTTCACAGGAAATCTCATCTGTGCCCAAAACCTGAGGTGGTATGACAATGGCTCACACATGTGTATCTCTACATTACTCAACATCTTGGTGGATCAAAGACACTGATTTAACCAGCTTCTTGAAATATAGATTTTTCAAAGACAATGAAACCATACATGAAACAAAATTATAATCATTTCTCCACTCACTATTAAACACACACACACATAAAAGAAAAAATCTTGCTCTAGAATTTTCTCTTTCAACCAGTGCCATAACTATGTATTCAATTAAACATACTCAAAATTTTAGATTCATTCCTAAACTTTTCTCTCTGGTACTTGAAATTTCTAAAACTTTACCAACACAGCTTTGCTTCCTAAATATTTGTAAAAATTATTCACTTATCTCTATCTCAGAAATAAACATTCTAGTCCAAATAGTCATCATTTCTCACCTGGACTAATGGAATATCTCTATAAAAAAATATGTTTATATTGACTTTTACTGACCTTTTTCTCTAATCTGCAGGAAGAGACATAATTTAAAAGTTAAAATTCAATAATTAAATTCCCGTATTTAAATTCTCAGTAGCTACCCCATTACTCTGGGATCAAGACCAAGATCTTTAACATGATCACCAATGAGGCTCTGCACATTATTTTCTTATCTTCAGCCATGCTGCCTATTTTCAGAGCCATTTAAATACCAGAGTTCCTACATTGTGAGGCTTTCCACACGCTTGTTCTGTGTCATGCATACCCTGCCTCCCCATCTCTGTTTTTCACCTAATTAAATCCTCTTAATCTCCAGATCTCAACTCAAAAGCCAGTCTTTCATTAAAGACTTTCCTTCCTCATTTGCTGTACTCCTGACTAGATTAAGTCCAACTATTTTACACTGTGGTTGCACTTATTGATTTTTAATGATTTTGTGATATTTACCTACCGACCTATTTTAATACACCTGTTCCCTGAGAGTAAATCCTATAATCTTGATTACAAAGACTATTCAGTAGCTGAATACATCAAAACCAAAACTTATTTGCAAGAATAAACTAACTGATTCATTACCTAGTGTATTTATTTTTTAATTTTAAATTAACTTTAATTGAAGGATAATTACAATATTGTGATGGTTTTTGCCACACATTAACATGATTTTGTCGTAGGTACACATGTGACCCCATCCTGAACCCCCTCCCACCTTCCTCCCCACCCTTTCTCTAGGTTGTCCCAGAGCATTAACTTTGGCTTCTGTGCTTCTTGCATTGAACTCACACTGGTCAGCTATTTTCCTTATGGTCATGTATATGTTTCTATGCTATTCTCCTAAATCATCCCACCCTCTCCTCCCACTGAGTCCAAAAGTCTATTAGGTTTGTGTTTCCTTTGCTGCTCGTATGTAGGATCATTGGTACAATCTTTCTAAATTTCACATATATGTGTCAATACACAGTACTTGTCTTTCTCTTTCTGACTTACTTCATTTTGTAAAATAGGCTCTAGGTTCATCTACTGCATTAGTACTGACTCAAAAGTTATCCCTTTTATAGCTGAGTAATATTTCATTGAATATACGTACCATAACTTCCTTATCCATTCATCTCCTGATGGATATCTAGGTTGATTTCTGTCCTAGCCATTGTAAACAGTGCTACAATGAACACTGGGGTACATGTGTCTCTTTCAATTCTGGTTTTCTCGGGGTAAATGCCCAGCAGTGGGATCACTGTGTCATATGGCAGTTCTATTCCCAGCTTTTTAAGGAATCTCCACACTGGTCTCCATAGTGGCTGTGCCAGTTTGCATTCCCACCAACAATGTAAAAGTTTAAAGGCAATTTACCCAAACCATTGAGACACATTTCAGAAAGCTGAATCAAGAACTCTAGATAGTTTCAACAATAGATCAAGCTTCTTTCCTTTCTGTCTCCCTTCTTTCTTTTTCTTCCTTCCCTCGTGCATTTCTGACTAAGCCTGTTCTTGCTTTTTTTTTTTTCCCAGTCACAGTTGAGTACTTAGAATGGAGTTTTGTGCATTTTATATGCTCAATAAAATTTGTCGAATTAATGAATCAGAATATCCAAAATGTGCAAATCAAAATCAAGCCTTATATAAGAAATGACTTTGAATATTTTAAAAATTAAACTAAATCTGACTTTAATCCCATCTCCTTGGAGTTCTCTTCTAGAAACCCAGAGAAATATCAGTGGATGCTCTTGTCATCAGAAAAGTCCACACAACTCTCTCACAACATCGAATGCTCTCTATAGTTTTCTAATCTAAATGTTTGGTTCTTTTATGAGTAATGTGTACTTTTGAACTTTTAGAGAGCTTGCTCAGGGCGCTATTGAGGTTAAAGGGCTTAAGAGATTGCTTTCAACCATTCCTAGGGGGCAGTTAACAAAGGCAGCTACCCCAGTAACTCAGGATGGACTATAGACTGACAGCACACTCAATCTCCCTTTGCTCTCAACTACACTGAAAGTAAATTCTCAACAGGAAATAAAGATAACTTTCATGGTAAGAAGCCATTCCCCTGTTTTCTCAAAGATATTTTTAAAAATGAGGGAGTTTATCACTCAGAATCTGTGCAGTTTTCCTCAAAAGAGTGAGTTACAGTCATACAGAGAGAGTTTATGCAGAAACTCTAATATAAAATGATTCTACAACCCTGACCCCTGCACTTGGCTCCCACTTTTTTTTTTTTTTTAATTGTTTCTCACTGGAAATACTGATAATTGACTTCAATCTGTCAGTTCATCTGCTTTTATCATGACAAAACATTTAAGGCATATCTCCTGTACTATTCCAGCATTTTAATACCCAACCTGTCTTTAGAGCTGAGCCTTCAATATTTCTATTTTTTCATGCCACATGTAACTAGACTGCTATTTGGCCAGGGAAGCACTACAGACAATTTTCATGGGGCAGCTACAACAGCATCAGAATGAATGCCAAAGCCAAAGCCTCAGTGCACTCCTTTGGAGACACTGTTTGTTTCATGTGATGCTAATTTTTGGCTTCTTCTAAATGCTCATTGAAAACAGAGTTTAGATAAAGAGAAGAAATGGTCAACAGATGGTATAAACAGCAGGAAGATCCTAGATTTGGAGGGAGAAAATGAAGAAAATGTGATCCCTCAAATTCTAATACAGAGTAAATTAAGTGCTAACTAGAGTTCAAGAGTTATCTTAATTTCTCCAAATATACTGAGCTTCCAGTGTACATTTTCTACAATTCTCTTGTATTCTAGATACAAATTTACAGTGGGCTATATATTCTCTGCATATATATATACATTTTATTTATATGTCAAAAATTAAATTAAATTCTCTCCTATCACCAGATATAAAAAAGCTAATCCTTTGGTATATATTTAAATAGTACATAAAATATATGTTATTATGACTGTACACTACGAACTGTCTTTTTAGCATACATTTTTACTTAAGGCAGAACCATGATCATGCTTTATATCAATGAGTATTATTTTACAACATCATTTTCAAGGGATAATGGCATCTAACTTAAAATGTACCTTTAAAATTAATTCACATTTTTTGAACCATAGAATTTTCAGTTTCTTCTGTTTTACATTATATAGACCCCTTGGGTTAAATCTTTGTTTTTACTCAATATTATTACTATTATTATTATTTCTATAAAACTGTCTTTTTAGCATGCATTTTTACTTAACGCAGAACCATGATCATGCTTTATATCAATGAGTATTATTTTACAACATCATTTTCAAGGGATAATGGCATCTAACTTAAAATGTACCTTTAAAATTAATTCACATTTTTTGAACCATAGAATTTTCAGTTTCTTCTTTTTTACATTATATAGACACCTTGGGTTAAATCTTTGTTTTTACTCAATATTATTATTATTATTATTATTTTTGATAAATTCCTATAGCAAATATGCCTGGGTAAAGTGAGGTAGAACATCAAGCAGATAACATTCAATAAAAATTTCTTAATAATTTTAAATAAGCCAATAAACGATTGTGAGAGCTGACACCTCCTTCGATATCATTCACTCTCTAAAGAATTAAAAGGTACTGTAAAGAAAGCTGAGTGCTGAAGAATTGATGCTTTTGAACTGTGGTGTTGGAGAAGACTCTTGAGANCATTGGAGAAGGAAATGGCAACCCATTCCAGTGTTCTTGCCTGGAGAATCCCAGGGACGGGGGAGCCTGGTGGGCTGCCGTCTATGGGGTCGCACAGAGTCGGGCACGACTGAAGTGACTTAGCAGCAGCAGCAGCAGTGCTGTTTATAGGAAAGTGAAAGTGAAAGTATTCATTAGCCATGCCTGACTCTTTGCCACCCCATGGACTGTAGCCCACCAGGCTCCTCTGTCCATGGGATTCTCCAGGGAGGAATACGGCAGTGGGTTGCCATTCCCTTCTCCAGGGGATCTTCCTGATCCAGGGATCGAGCCTGATCTCCAAGGGCCATTTCTAGGGCTGGTCTCTAAATGCAGGGGCCAGAGCCCTAAACCCAACCCACCTCCCCAGGCAACCCAACCCTCACCCCAGGGAATCAATCCTGCCAGAGGGGATGGAATCCATTCCTTCCCTTGTTAGTTCAATGAACCATTGACTCCAGACCTTGCTAGGTAGAAAGACCTAAACACACATGGAGTTGTCAGGCAGTGGGCAGTCATGTTGGGGAACAGACAAAGGAAACCAGGTCACTCGGGACACAAAGTGTCATTGGGTGTCTCTGAGAAGAATCCAGAGGCGCGTGGAGGGTGACGGCCAGTGAAAGCAGCAACCAGCATCTGTTTTCTTGGCTGGAAAGGCCTGTCTTTTTTTCTGCTTTGGGAAGTGCCCACTCAGGCAGTGACAGTACAAGATCCAGATCAGGTCACTGGGGAAGGGTGGGTTTTCTGCTGTCCATAGTAGGAGACGACAGTTTGCTGCAGAGAACGGGCCTGATGGTCCATCTGGGGAGTTTCTCCGGGAGTGGCTTGGAGAAGGATGGGAGGGAGAAGGAGGCTGGTGACCCAGCAGGAAAAGTCCTCCCAGCTTTTGAGGTTTTCTGGGCCAGCGCACCCACAGACAGTTGCACCCTGGGACTGCAGCTGGAAATGCTGAAAGGTCATTTTGCCCGTGAAACACAAGACAATGGACAGAAAGGAGGCATGCAATGAATGGATGATTGTAGCTGGCAACTGCTTAGACCGTGTATATTTGAATGTCAAAAGTGCTTACTCTGGATGAATTTGCTTTGGGAACAAAAGAGGCCATTTGATCCGCTGGGCTATGTGGATCTAGAAAGGCGGTGCACTGTCCAGAAAAGTGCTCCCCGTCTGCCTCCACTGGTGGGGTCAGCAGTTCTGGAAAGACTGTGAGGTGGCTCAGAAACTGACGTTAGGCCACAGCACGCGGAGGGCCCCCTGGTACCCAGAAGATGCAGATGTGCAGGTCCATGGAAGCAGGACCAAGGCTCACCTGTACTATCTTAGGCCTTACAGGGGCGTGTTCATTTGAGGAATGGTCACAGAAAACTAAGCTAGCTCCTCCAAGCCCTGTTTGTCCATGCAAAGCGCAGAGTTGGGTGTCTGTCGGGGAGGAAGTGCGTACTTGTGGGACGTACAAGCTCTACTGGAACAAGAGAATTTGCTTCTCCCCTCAAACCCGCTACAGAAGAGCTTCATGATGCCTCAGGCAGGTCATGAAACTCCCTGGGAGTTACCTCGGATGTAACAGTCATAATAAACCAGTAACTCCCAACCCAGGAGTACTGTTTCCTGAGCACACCTCCAAACCAGCTGAGCCAAAAGATCTGGGGGCTCCTCCTG
This sequence comes from Oreotragus oreotragus, assembly GCA_006410675.1. NCBI lineage: Eukaryota > Metazoa > Chordata > Mammalia > Artiodactyla > Bovidae > Oreotragus > Oreotragus oreotragus. The sequence continues at coordinate 95,842 of SJYX01024168.1, forward strand.
GAGTCTGTTTGTAGCCAAGTGTCTGTTAAGGTGTCTGTCCCCTGCAGATCCCTGAGGGTCTCTCACTTTATAAGAAATGAGTTTCTAAGTAGCACCCCTGCTCCCCAGTAATTTAGGGGGTTCTCATGGACTTAGGTTGCTTCTGGGCTTTTCTTGCTCCAAGCTCTAGTGTCTATTGCGTTTTCTCTCTCAGTCCTCTTCTCTCCTCCCAACACCAGCCCCAAGTGAAGCACGAGGGATTCCCCCTTTCTTTAAACTGGAAAGTGTCCCTAGCTATGGCAGTAAGAGAGGAACCTTCCAGAACAGCCCAACAATTCTGCTTTGTTCTTAAATGTCACCCTGATCAGTCAACCCTCTGGGAGTTCCTCTTCTCAGGGTCCAAATGTCTGCTGCTTCATTCTTCTGCTCCCAAGCAGGGACAGCTGATCCCCCCAATGTTCTGTTCATTTCTCCAATAAAGTAGTTTTTTTTCCCCACAACATACATCAGGCCCCAAAGGTCTAGGCAACATTTGCATATTTCACATTAAACAAAATGTCTCGTAGCAGCACAAGCACAGATAGAAGCTTAAAAATGCCTTCTCTCTTTTTAAATACTTATTTATTTGACTGTGCCAGATCATTTTTTTCAGGGTAAAGTCTCTTTATTATAATATTGCAAATATTTTTAAAATCCATAAATTATTTTAATAAAGAAACATGTTACTAATACTAGTCACTAATTTTTACTAAGTACTTACTAAACACTATTCAGAGCGTTTTATGTATTCTCTTATTTTATTTCATGATAACCTAGTTGCTGTTCAGTCGCTGAATTGTATCTGACTCCATGAGACCCCGTGGACTGAAGCATGCCAGGCTTCCCAGTCCTTCACTATGTTCTGGAGTTTACTCAAACTCATGTCCATTGAGTCGGTGATGCCATCCAGCCATCTCATCCTCTCTTACTCCCTTCTCCTCCTGCCCTCAATCTTTCCCAGAAAGAGGGTATTTTTTAATGAGTCAGCTATTTGCATTAGGTGGCCAAAGTATTGGAGCTTCAGCCTCAGTCCTTCCAATGAGTATTCGGGGTTGATTTCTCTTAGAATTGACTGGTTTGATTTCCTTGCAGTCCAAGGGACTCTCAAGAGTCTTCTCCAGCACCACAGTTCGAAAGCGTGATGACCTAGTAAGGAGATCCAGTTGTTATTCCCACCTGATAGATGAGTAACCTGAAGCCCAGAGAGGTGAAGCAGCTTGCCGAGAGCCGTGCAGTCAGTACAGAGTTGTGCCAGATCTTAGTTGCAGGACGTGAGATCTTCAGTCTTCAATATTGTGCAGCATGTGGAATCTAGTTCCCTGACCAGGGATCGAACTCAGGCCCCCTGCACTGGAAGGACGAGTCTTAGCCACTGGACCACCAGGGAAGTCCCTCAGAGTGCCTCCTCTTGACCAGAGTCCAGTGATTTGGTATGGTTCCCACCCTACCAGTTTACTCCTTTCCTTCTAACCCACAGGAGCTTCCCTTGTGTCTCAGCTGGTAAAGAGTCCACCTGCAATGCGGGAGACCTGGGTTCGATCCCTGGGTTGAGAAAACCCCTGGAGAAGGGAAAGGCTATCCACTCCAGTATTCTGGCCTGGCCAATTTCATGGACTGTATAGTCCATGGGAGTCACAAAGAGTCAGACAGGACTGAGCAACTCTCACTTTTCTAACCCATAGAGCCTGAGAGCAGAGCAAGCTTTCCATTAGCCTCCACTGACGGGATTTCTGCTTCTCCCTTAGACGGTGGCAGTCAGTGTTCTTCTGTCAACAGCAGATCCATCCTTCCCATCCTGCCTCTTTAGCAGGATCTCCAAGAGACAGGGCCAGCCTACATGCATTCAGAAACCACTGGACCAGGCGACTTGTAGAGTTACTTTCAGCAATAAATTTTTTTTGTGAAAGGGCTTGTTCACAAGGAGGCAAGATGACTTCAGAGTTACCTGGACCAGGATCCAAGCCCCAGCTCGCCCACTTGAACAAACTGGGTGACCTGGGGCAAGTTACTTAGTCTCTGAGCCCTGGCTTCCACATTTGCTATGGATATTAATGGCAAGTTTCCAGGCTGTATTAAGTAATGAATGTGAAAGGAGTTGCCAGTAACTGCGAGTTTTCTTCCTCTCAGCATACGGGAGGTAGCCTCACATACATTTTGGATTTTTTTAATGCTATTTTTTTAAATTGAAGTACACTTGATGTATAATGTCATCTTAATTTCTGGGCAGCAAATTGATTTTTACATATTTAAACATTCTTTTTTGACATTGTTTCCCATTATGGTTTATCAAAGGATATTGAGTATAGTTCTCTGTGCTATACGGTAGGACCTTGTTTATCCATTCTGTATATTACAGCTTACGTCTGCTAATCCTAGCCTCCCACTCCACCCCTGCGCAAGCCCCTCTCCTGCAGCAACCACAGATCTGTCCTCTATGTTTATGAGTGGGTTTCTGTTGTGTAGATAGCTTCATGCATGTCATATTTTAGATTCCACGTATAAGTGATGTGATACGGTGTTTGCCTTTCTCTTTCTGACTTACCTCAGTTCGTATGATAATCTCTAGCTGCATCCATGTTGCTGCAGAGGCCATTATCTCATTCTTTTTTGTGGCTGAGTAGTATTCCGTTGTGTATACACACCACATCTTTATCCATTCCTCTATCAATGGCCATTGAGGTTGCTTCCATGTCTTGGTTATTGTGAATTGTGCTGCTGTGCATACAGGATGCACGTTATGTTTTTGAATTAGAGGTTTGTCTGGATATATGCTCAGAAGTGGGATTGCTGAATCCTATGGTAGCTCTGTTTTCAGTTTTCTGATGAGCCTCCATACCATTTTCCGTAGTGGCTGTACCAACTAAAATTTCTACCAACAGAGTAGGAGGTCCCCTTTTCTCCACATCCTCTCCAGTATTTGTTACTTGTAGATTTTTGGTTTAGGGGTGGGGTTACATTTATTTATTTTTGACTGAACCATACAGCATGTGGGATCTTAGTTCCCTAGCCAGGGATCAAACCAGTGCCCCTTGCATTGGGAGCATGGAGTCTTAGCCACTGGACCACCAGGGACGTCCCTGTACAGTTTTTAATGATGACCATTTTGACTGGTATGAAGTGGTACCTCACGGAAGTTTTGTTTGCATTTCTCTAGTAGTTAGAGATGTTGAGCATCTTTTCACGTGCCTATTGGCCATATGCATTTCTTCTTTGGGTAAATGTCTGTCTAGGTCTCCTGAACCCTTTTTTTAATGGTTATTTTGTTGCTGTTGTTGAATTGTATGAACTGTTTGTATATTTGGAAATTAAGCATTTGTCAGTTGCATCATTTGCAAATATTTTGTCCCATTCTATAGGTTGTCTTTTGTTTTGCTCATGGTTTCCTTTGCTGTGCAAAAGCTTATAAGTTTGGTTAGATCTCATTTGTTTATTTTTGTCTCTATTGCCTTTGGAGACTGACCTAAGAAAACATCGTATGATTTATGTGAGAAAATGTCTTGCCTGTAATATCTTCCAGGAGTTTTATGGTGTCATGTCTTATGTTTAAGTTTTTCAGCCATTTTGAGTGTATTTTTGTATCTGGTGAGACTGTTCTAATGTCACTGGCTTACATGTGGCTGTTAACTTTCTCAACACTACTAGATGAAGAGATTGTCTTTTTCCCATCATATAGTCTTGCCTTTGTTGAAGTTTGTGGGTATGTGGGTTTATTTCTGGGCTTTCTATTCTGTTCTCTTGGTCAGTATATCTGTTTTTGTATCAATACTATGCTGTTTTGGTTACTGCAGCTTTGTAGTTTCTGAAGTCTGGGAGTTATGCCTCCTTTTATTCTTTTTCTTTAGGATTGCTTTAGCAATTCTGTGTCTTTTATGGTTTCATATAAATTTTAGGATTGTTTGTTCTAGTTCTGTGAAAAATGTCATGGTTCTTGATAGGGCTCACATTAAATCTGCTTGGGTAGTATGGTCATTTTAACAATACTAATTCTTCTAATCCAAGAGCATGAGATCTCTTTCCATTTCTTTGAATCCTCTTGTCTCCTTTATTAGTGTTTCATAGTTTTCAACATGTACATCTTTCACCTCCTTTCTCAGGTTTATTCCTAAGTAGTTTACTTTTGGGGGGTGTGATTTTAAAAGGTTTTTTAAACATTCTCTTTCTGATATTTCATTGTTAAAGAAATGCAACTGATTTCCATATGTTAATCTTGTATCCTGCTACCTTGCTGAATTCATTTCAGTTCTAGTAGTTTTTATGTGGCGTCTTTAGGGTTTTCTCTATATTGTATCACGTCACCTGCATATAATGACAATTTTACCTCTTCCTTTCCAATCTGGATCTTTTATTTCTTTTTCCTGATAGCTGTGGCTAAGACTAGTGGGAAGACTTCCAGCTCTTCATTGTTGAATACTGCATTGGCTGTGTATTTGTCATAAATTATTATGCTGAGATAAAGAGTCTTATCATTAACGGATGCTGAATTTTGTCAGGTGCTTTTTATGCATCTGTTGAGGTGATCATGCAGGTTTTGTCTTTTGTCTATGCTGTAGCACACTGATTTGTGGATGTTGAAGCAAACTTGTGAACTTAGGTTGAATTCCACTTGGTCACGGTATATGATCTTCTTTATGTGTTATTGTTTTCAGTTTGACAATATTTTGTTGAGAATTTTTCGATCCATGTTCATCAGCGATATCGGCCTGAAATGTTCTCTCCTGGCTCCCTTTGTCTGGTACTGGTGTCAGGGTGATGGTGGCTTCTAGAGTGTCTTTGGGAGTTTTCCCTCTTCAGTTTTCTGGAAGGATTCGAGAAGGTTCACTATAGGTTCTCCTTTGTGTGTTTGGTAGACTACATCTGTGAAGCCATCGGGTCCCAGACTTTTGTTTGTAGGGAGTTTTAAAAGTACAGATTCTATTTCACTTCATGACTGGTCTGTTCAAATGATGTATTTCTTCTTGATTCAATTTTGGTGGGCTGTAGAAACTTCTCCATTTCTTCTGGGCTGTCCAATTTGTTGGCGTATTATTGTTAAACAGTTATTCATAGCATTCCCCTATGGCCCTTTGTCTGTCTGTGGTATTGGTTGTTTATGTCCTCTTTTCATTTCTTATTTTATTTGGGCTCTCATTTCTTCTCAGCAAATGTGGTGAGAGGTTCGTCAATCTTATTTACCCTTTCAAAGAACTAGCTCTTGGATTTATTTTTCAATTTTTTTCTATTGCTTTTAAAGTCTCTATTTATTTCCTCTCTGATCTGTATTATTTCCTTCCTTCTGCTGACTTTAGGTTTTGTTTGTTCATTCTCTAATTCTTTTAGGTGGTAGGTTAGGTTGCTTGAGATTTTTCTTGTTCTTTGAGGAAAGCCTGTATCACTGTGAACTTCCCTCTAAGAACTGCTTTTACTGCAACTCATAAATTTTGTGCGGTTGTGTTTTTATTGTCACTTGTTTCAAGGTATTTTTAAATTTCCTCTTTGATTTCATCACTGACCACTGATACTTTAGTGACATATATTACTAGTCTCCATGTAATCACTATTTTCTCATTTCTTTTCCTGTGGTTAGTTTTTAGTTTCATGTCATGGTTAGAAAAGATGCTTGAGATAATTTCTATAATTTTAAACTTGTTGAGGCTTGTTTTCTGCCCTAATATGTGGTTAATCCTAGAGAATGTCCCATGTGTACTTGAATATGTATTCTGGGGTTTTCTTTGGATGTAATGTCCTGAATATATCATTTAAGTCTAACTGTTCTATTGTATCATTTGGGATCTCTGATACACTACTGTGTTTCAGTCTAGAGGATCTGCCCATTGATGCGAGTGGGGTGTAAAAATCTCCTACTGTTATAGTAGTCCTGTCAATTTCTCCCTTTATGTCTGCTAGTATTTGTTTTATGTAATTGAGTGCTCCTATATTGGCTACATATATGTTGATAAGTGTAAAATCCTCTTCTTGCGTTGACCCTTTTACCACTCTATAGTGTCCTTTATCTTTAGGATCTTTGTTTTAAAGTCTATTTTGTTTATCACAACCCCTGCTTTCTTGTCATTTGTTTGCATGAAATATCTTTTTCCATCCCCCTCACTTTCAATCTGTGTGTGCCCTCTGCCCTAAAGTGAGTCTTGTTGGCTGTTTTTTTTATCCAGTCCACCACTCATGTCTTTTGATTGGACCATTTAGTCTATTGATGTATAAGGTAACTATTGATAGAGATGTATTTATTGCCATTTTAAACCTTGTTTTCCCCTTGATTTTGTATTTCTTTTTTGTCCCTTTATTTTTCCTTTTGTGGCTTGATGATTCTCTTTTGTATTATACTTATGTTCTCTTCTTTTTGGTTATTTTCTGAATCTATTGTTATGTTTTTGATTTGTGGTTACTTTGTTTTTCAGGCATGTGAACCACTTCCTATATCTACTTGGCTCAAACACATTCTAGGAAGTGAAAAAAAAAATCGACATTTTCTTACTCTCCTCTCCTGCACTTTATGATTTTGATGTCCTATTTTACATCTTCACATTCATCTTTTTGCTGTTCATTGTGGTTATCATCACTTTCACAGAATTTTTTTTTAATCTGTGTACTGGCTTATTTGGGCTTCCCAGATGGCACTAGTGGCAAAGAACCCGCCTGCCAATGCAGGAGACGTAAAGGTGTGGGTTCGGTCCCTGGGTGGGAAGATCCCCTGGAGGGAGGGCATTCAGCCCACTTCGGCATTCTTGCCTGGAGAACTGCATGAACAGAGGAGCCTGGTGGGTTACTCAGGTGACTGCTTTCCAACTGTGGTTTTCTCTTCCGAATAGATGCTTGCTGCTTTTCTATTTAGAGAAACACTTTCAATATTTCTTTTAGGATAGGTTTAGTATTGCTGTCCCATCACTTCATGGGAGATAGACAGGGAAACAATGGAAACAGTGAGAGGCTTTATTTTGGGGGGCTCCAAAATCACTGCAAATAGTGACTGCAGCCATGAAATGAAAAGATGCTTGTTCCTTGGAAGAAAAGCTATTACCAACCTAAGCAACATATTAAAAAACAGAGACATTACTTTGCCAACAAAGGTCCGTCTAGTCAAAGGTATGGTTTTTCCAGTAGTCATGTGTGGATGTGAGAGTTGGACCATAAAGTTGAGCACTGAAGAATTGATGCTTTTGAACTGTGGTGTTGGAGAAGACTCTTGAAAGTCCCTTGGACTGCAGTCCATCCTAAAGGAAACCAGTCCTGAATATTCATTGGAAGGACTGATGCTAAAGCTAAAACTCCAATACTTTGGCCACCTGATGGAAAGGACTGACTCATTGGAAAAGACCCGGATGCTGGGAAAGATTGAAGGTGGGAGGAGAAGGGGACGACAGAGGATGAGATGGCTGGATGACATCACCAACTCAATGGACATGAGTTTGAGTAGGCTCTGGGAGTTGGTGATGGAAGGAAAGCCTGCTGTGCTGCAGTCCATGGGGTTGCAAAGAGTCAGACATGACCGAGCCACTGAAATATTGCTGTATTCTTTTAGTTTTTGCTTATCTGAGAAATTCTCTCTCTCCTTCTATTCTAAATTATAATCTTGCTAGGTAGAGTATCTTAGACTGTACTTTTCCCTTTCGGGGCTTTGAATATATCTTGCCACTCTCTGGCCTGCAAATGTTTCTGTAGAGAAACCAGCTTGACAGCCTTATATGGGGGTTCCCTTGTAATTCACTCTTCTCTTCTGCCTTTAGCATCCTCTCTTTAACATTTGCCATTTTTATTATGTCTTGGTGTAGGTCTGTTTTGGCTTATCTTGTTTGGGACCCTCTGTACTTCTTGTGTCTGGATATGTTTTCTTCTTTAGGTTTGGGAAGTTTTCAGCCATAATTTCTTCAAATACATTTTCAATACCCGTTTCTCTTTCTTCACCTACTGGAATGCCTCTTATGTATAGTTTGGCACACTTGATCCCATAGGTGTCTTAAATTGCTTTCATTTAAAAAAATATTTTATATTGGAGTATCATTGCTTAACAATGTTGTGTTTCAGATGGACAGCAAAGTGATTCAATTATACATACACAGGTATCTATTATTTTTCAAATTCTTCTCCCATTTAGGTTATTACAGAATATTGAGGAGAGTTCCTGTGCTATACAGTAGGTCCTTGTTGGTTATCTATTTTAAATATAGCAGTGTGTACATGTCAATCTCAAACTCCCAGTACCTCTCTTTCCTTCACCTTTCCATCTGGTAGCCATAATTTGTTCTCTAAGTCTTTAAGTCTGTTTTGTAAGTTAATTTATATAATTTTTTTTTTTTTTTTGGCTTTCTGTCTGCAGTCCTGAATGGGTGACTTCCAATGTTCTATCTTCCAGGTCACTTATTTGTTCTTCTGCATTAGTCATCCTGCTATTCATTGCCTTTAGCTCAGCTTTCATCTTGGCAAATGAATTTGCTAATTTTCCTTGGTTCCTCTTTATAGTTTCCAGTTTCATTTTACAGTTCCTCTGCATTTCTATCAATCATCTTTCTTAACTCCTTCAGTATCTTCATTATCTCCTTTTCAAAATTGGTGTCTATTAGTCTGAAGAGGTCTGTTTCATTGTTCTTTCAGGGGAATTCTCTTGGTCTTTCAACTGGGAGTGGCTCTTCTGTTTCTTCATTTTGCTTGTATTTCTCTTACTCTGTGAGTTTAGGAATCTACTGTGGTCTCATAAGGCTATTTATATGTGGGAATGCCCCTGTGTAGCTGGTGAGGGTTTAACATATTTGGTGTGAGGGCTGTGTTTAGTGTGGATGCTTGTCTCCTCTTTTCTTGCCATGTGCTGGCCATCTTCCCCTTGAGAGGGGGTATGCAGATGAGGCAACTGGTCCCGTCCTGGGGTTCTTGGTGGCAGGGGTAGCTCATGCACGCCCGCAGAGCATGTGATGGGGTCAGCAGTAGCTCCTCTCCTGGAGCCTGAGGGGTGGCAGGGACAGCAGCTTGCAATCATTCCTGGAGCTCCTAGCCTAACATAAGTTTAGGGATTAGACAAAGCTGACTGAAGCGACTTAGCAGCAGCAGTAGCAGCAGGTGGGCTGAGCCTTCTCTCAGCAAACACCCTTCCTCCTGGGCCTCATCACATCACTCACTGAGCCTGGAACTTTCCCTAAAGATCTTTTGGGGTTGGGGGCTGGATCAGCCACCCCACTACCTCTATGGGCAATGGGGAACTCACAGTCTGCTCCTTTGGGCTGTCACTGTAATAACTGGTACTGGTTTGTTGTAAAGGCAGCATCCAGTTTTAGAACAAGGGCAGGCTTCACTTCACCCAGACAAGAGGCTGCTGAGTGGTGGTGTTGGTCTCCTGGGTAACCTTCAGGCACCAAGAGATGAGGTGGCTCCGAACTTACAGGAAAAGAAGGACACAGCAACCAGTCACTGTGCCATTCAGAATGCTGGGATCCCTCCAACCTGCAGCACATGCTCTGGATCTTGTCTTTCTGGTCCCACTCTGAGCTCTTCGAGGGCAGAGAATGGGTCTTCAGCATCTTTTACCTGCATCCTTTATGTGGCCAGACCTGACATTTGACAAATAAGGGACTGCATTAGTTAATGGGTGGTGGGGGGTGGTGGTGGTGGGTTCAGACTATGTATACTGCCTACCTGAGTGATTATTTCACATAATGTGCTTTCAGAATTCCCTGAAAACACATGCCCTTATTTCAAAAACTAATTCTGAAAAGTAGAAAAGATGTTTCCCAGCACAAAAGTGACTCCATCAAAACTGTCAAACCCAACGAGGCATTAAATTAATGCATTCAATCCTTCATTCATTCAACAAACACTGAATCTTCATTACATGCCAGGCACTATGCCAAGGGCTGGAGACAAGAAGAGAAATAAGATACGGTCTCTTACAAAGCTGGGCATCAATCACTTCTTTATAAACTTCCTATTGTGTGGCCAGTGTGGAGAAGGGCTGTACAGAATGGACCTCTGCTCACTGCCTTGAGCCTACACAGTCCAGGGGGCACACCCACAACCTGTTGTGGGACCACCCACCAATCCCGCTTTTCTCCTCCCAACTTCTGCCTTTTTCTCTCTTAGCCTGTCAAAATCTCAGGCTGGAATACTTACTGAGTCTTTGCAACTAGTGGATGATGTTTCTGTATAGCAACCTTAAAACTAAAATAGAATTAACGGAAAGATTCTTTAAAGCTTTATACATTTCAAAAGTTTCGCACACATGACTTCATATAATCCCATAATAACCCCTTTCCCACCATATTCCTGTGAGACTCTCTGTTCCCTCTTCCCATTGGTAATCACTAGTCTGTTCTCTGTATCTGTGAGTTGGCTGCTTTTCTGTTTTATTCACTAGGTTGTCTTTTTCAGGTTCCATGTATAAGGGACATCATTCAGTATTTATCTTCCTCTGACTTATTTCACTTCACATGTTGCCAAGTCCCTCCACGGTACTACAAATGGCAAAAGTTTCATTCTTTCTTATGACTGAGTAGTAGTCCATCGTGTGTATGCATAGTCTATATGTATGTGTATGTACACTGTATCTTCTTTATCCATTCATCTGATAAGGGACACTTAGGTTGCTACCATACCTTAGCAATTATAAGTAAGGTTGCCAGGAACAAAGGATTGCATGTTTCTTTTCAAATTAGCGTTTGGGGTTTTTTTGGAACATATATCCAGGAGTGGAATTATTAGATCATATGATAGTTCCATTTTTAGTTTTTAGAGGAATCTTCATACTGTTTTCCACCGAAGCTTCTCCAATTTACATTTCTACCAACAGTATATGAGGGCTCCCTTATCTTCACATTCTTACCAACATTTGTTATTTGTGTTCTTTTTGATGGTAGCCATTCTGACTAGCAGGAGGTTGATTATCTCACTGTGGTTTTGATTCTCATTTCACTGATGACTAGATCTGGCCTTAAAAAAAAAAACCCTAAAATGTACTTCTTTTAAACCTAAAGCTCATCAACTCAACACACATTTATTAAATACATAATACATTTAGGATAACTTGAAACTCTTTGTTAAGTTGCTCAGTCATGCCTGACTCTCTGTGATCCCAAGGACTGCAGCACACCAGGCTTCCTTGTCTTTCACTGTCTCCTGGAGTTTGCTCAAACTCATGTTCATTGAGTCAGTGATGCTATCCAACTATCTCATCCTCTGTAACCCCCTTCTTCTCCTGCCCTCAATCTTCCCCAGCATCAGGGTCTTTTCTAATGAGTTGGCTCTTTGCATCAGGTGGCCAAAGTGTTGGAGCTTCACCATTGGTCCTTCCAATGAATATTCAGAGTTGATTTCCTTTAGGATTGACTGGTCAGATATCCTTGCAGTCCAAGGGACTCTCAAGAGTCTTCCCCAGCACCACAGTTTAAAAGCATCAATTCTTCGGTGCTCAGCTTCTTTATGGTCCAACTGTCACATCCATACATGACTACTGGAAAAACCATAGCTTTGACTACATGAACCTTTGTTGGCAAAAGTGATGTGTCTGCTTTTTAATACACTGCTTCGGTTTGTCATACCTTTTCTTCCAAGGAGGAAGTGTCTTTTAATTTCATGTTCAGTCACCATCTGCAGTGATTTTGGAGCCCAAGAAAATAAAAGTCTCTCACTGTTTCCATTGCTTCCCCATCCATTTGCCATGAAGTGATTGGACCAGATGTCATGATCTTCATTTTATGAATGTTGAATTTTTTTTTCAGGCAAGAAAAAGAAATTTGTTAGAGGGTAAACGAGAGGGTGACTGGCCCTTAAGGAGAAGAATGTTGAGTTTTAAGCCCACTTTCACTCTGCTCTTTCACTTTCATCAAGAGACTCTTTAGTTCCTCTTTGCTTTCTGGCATAAAGGTGGTGTCATCTGCATACCTGAGGTTATTGATATTTCTCCTGGCAATCTTGATTCCAGATTGAGTTTCATCCAGCCCAACATTTCACATGATGTACTCTGCATATAAGTTAAATAAGCAGGGTGACGATATACAGCCTTGACATTCTCTTTTCCCAATTTGGAACCAGTCTGTTGTTCCATGTCTGCTTCTAACTTGCTTCTTGACCTTCCTACAGGTTTCTCAGAAGGCAGCTAAGGTAGTCTGGTATTCCTATCTGTTTAAGAATTTTCCACAGTCTGTTGTGATCCATAAAGTCAAGGCTTTCGCATAGTAAACAAAGCAGAAGTAAATGTTTTTCTATTATGCTCTTGCTTTTTCTATGATCCAACAGATGTTGGCAATTTGACCTCTGGTTCTTGTCTTTTCTAAATTCAGTTTGTACGTCTGGAAGTCCTCTGTTCATGTACTAATAAAGCCTAGCTTGAAGGATTTTGAGCATTATCTTGCTAGCATGTGAAATGAGCACAATCGTGCGGTAGTCTGAACATTCTTTGGCATTGCCCTTCTTTGGGATTGGAATGAAAAATGGCCTTTTCTAGTCCTGTGACCACTGCTGAGTTTCCCAAATTTGCTGGCATATTGAGTGCAGCACTTTCACAGCATCATCTTTTAGGATTTGAAATAACTTAGCTGGAATTCCATCACCTCCACAAGCTTTGTTCATAGTGATGCTTCCTAAGGTCCACTTGACTTCACACTCTCGGTGACCGGTCACAGCATTGTAGTACTGTGACCACTGCTGAGTTTCCCAAATTTGCTGGCATATTGAGTGCAGCACTTTCACAGCATCATCTTTTAGGATTTGAAATAACTTAGCTGGAATTCCATCACCTCCACAAGCTTTGTTCATAGTGATGCTTCCTAAGGTCCACTTGACTTCACACTCTCGGTGACCGGTCACAGCATTGTAGTCATCTGGGTCATGAAAGATCTTTTTTGTACAGTTCCTCTGTGTATTCTTGCCACCTCTTCTTAATATCTTCTGCTTGTGTTAGGTCCATACCATTTCTGTCCTTTACTGTGCCCATCTCTGCATGAAATGTTTCTTTGGTATCTCTGATTTTCTTGAAGAGATCTCTAATCATCTTTCCAATTCTGTTGTTTTCTTCTATTTCTTTGNCTGTGTATTCTTGCCACCTCTTCTTAATATCTTCTGCTTGTGTTAGGTCCATACCATTTCTGTCCTTTACTGTGCCCATCTCTGCATGAAATGTTTCTTTGGTATCTCTGATTTTCTTGAAGAGATCTCTAATCATCTTTCCAATTCTGTTGTTTTCTTCTATTTCTTTGCATTGTTCACTTAAGAAGGCTTTCTTATCTCTCCTTTGCCTTTCGCTTATCTTCTTTTCTCAGCTATTTGTGAGGCCTCCTTAGACAACCATTTTGCCTTGTTGCACTTCTTTTTCTTGAAGATGGTTATGGTCACCGCCTCCTGTACAATGTTATGAACCTCTATCCATAGTTCTTCAGGCACTTGATCAGATCTAAGCCCTTGAATCTATCTGTCACTTCCACTGTATAATCACAAAGGATTTGATTTAGGTCATACCTAAAAACTAGGAACTCTACAGCGATAGAAAGAGTCCCCATCTTCTATCTAAATATGGGTCCTAAATTGAAATTTTTTTCTATGGGTAAATGTTCTCAGGGGGGAAAAGGTACGAATCACTCTTCAATGTGTTATCCTTTCATTACTGAGTAAAGCCTCATAGTATCAAAAATGTGTCCCAAGTCCTAGCACTGTCTGACACAGACAATCTATAAGCCCAGTTTCCATAGTCTTGACTTTGTTCCATAATAAATAGTTGATTCTGGGTGGTCACTTAGGGGACCAGTGGTCCCCACTTGCCCAGGACTCAGGGGTTGGCAGAGTCCCTGCAAAGCAGAGGGACGATAAACTCTCCTCTCGCCACCAAAGTTCTTCTCTCAGAAATGAAGACACTTAAAATACAGTGAAACCCAGACATAAATCATGTTGCAAGTTCAAGGATTTCATTGTAAAATGGATTATTCCAAACACTCCATGCCAGTGGTGATATATACCATTTTTGCTAGTGTACAAGATTATGCATTTTCGTCTTGTACCTCAAAATATTCCTGTTGGAGGCTGACTCTGATAGATGTTAGGCACCTACCTTTTTTCCATGCATCCACTAAGATTCCTTTCAGGACACTAAGAAGGGTTGCTAGAAGATTGAGAGAAGTGTTAGTCACTCAGTCATGTCAACTCTTTGTGACCCCATGGACTGTAGCCCACCAGGCTCCTCTGTGCATGGGATTCTCCAGGCAAGAATACTGGAGTGGGTTGCCATTCCCTTTGCCAGGGGATCTTCCTGATCCAGGGATCAAACCCAGATCTCCGGCATTGCAGGCAGATTCTTTATCATCCGAGCCACCAGGGAANTAGCCCACCAGGCTCCTCTGTGCATGGGATTCTCCAGGCAAGAATACTGGAGTGGGTTGCCATTCCCTTTGCCAGGGGATCTTCCTGATCCAGGGATCAAACCCAGATCTCCGGCATTGCAGGCAGATTCTTTATCATCCGAGCCACCAGGGAAGTCCCAGAAGGTTACCTGGTTAAATTGGGGTGAGCTTCCTACCTTCTTCCACTGTCTCACATCAGGACTAGAGCTTAGGTTCCAAGCAACACAGGGCCACCCTGGACTCTTTTAGGGACAAGAACATCATTTCACATTTCATTGTCCAACGAGAAGCACCAGCATAGAAATATCCCATGGCCAGCAGCCTTCCTGGGACCACCATGAATTCCAGTCTTAGCTCAACCATGAAGTCTGTGACTATGGGGCAGTTAGCAACCATCTTCCTGACTGTTTCCTCATCTATAAAAGGAAGTTAATCCTATCTGCACTTAGGGGGATGAAGATCAGAAATCCAACCAAAAACCAAAACCATCCAAGCGCTTGACATAAAGTATAGATGGAGCATATTTGTACACATTTGTTAACACACACACACACACACACAATGCACACACATGCTTCAGAATGGCAAGATGCTACTGACACAATATGCAATGCTTTTCAGAAATATTTCTTTTATATAGAAACACAGTATTCATTTAGTAAGAAACTTTTTACCATCTTATTTGAACAAATTCTCTCCTCCCAAGGTTTTTGATTGAAAATACAACATTATAGCATGTTTTATTATCATTATTGTTATTTTCCATAACATTAAAACCACATTTCCTTCTCCCACATAGAATATCACCTAGTAGAAGTTTCCCAAAGGAGCCACAGCACATTCATGACAAAGACAGAAAAGAAAACCATTTTTAATCTCTGCTTTCAGGCAGGATGATTCAACTCAAACAATATCAAACTTAATCAGCTATCAAACTGAAAAATGGAAACCAGCCCAAGTGAACACTCCCAAGATGTGAGGGGAGAGAAGAGAAATGTCTGCCTTTTCTTCCCAAACTTCAATGTAACTTTATTTTTAAGAAAATTATAAAAAGGTATCCTCCTGCTTTCATAGTGTGAAATTTGGGTGTTTTCTCAGGACCACGTGTGGGCAAGTGGAAGGCATGTACTTGTGCAATGGGGAACTGTAACCCCTCTGAGACCTCTTTGTACCTGGAGAGCAGACTTTCTGATTTTCAGTCTTGGCTCATTGCAGAAGAAAGAAGGGTTACATCCCTCGGGGGCGGGGGAAGAAAAACACAGCCGCCTTCAGGGCACATGCCTGACTTCAACGCCATACAGCTGTCTGCTCACGTTGGTGATCTTGGCTCATCGAGTTTTCCGCATTCTGCAGACCTCCCTTCACACAGTCTCTCCCCGGAAGTCTTCTGAGTGTAGTTAATGTGTTTGAGAACAGTAATGTCACAAGTCAAAGGATTGGGGGCTTCCCAAGGCACAGCCATCTTGGGTGTATTCTGGAAGACAAGTCATCTCAGCTTCCCCATTTCACTTCGGAAGCAGACACTCAGGTTCCCAATATTCAGATTTCAGGGGCTGGAGATCATGCCAGAAAAACAAAGACCCAGATGCCCAGAATGCACTGTCTCTGCAAGTTCTGGCACTTTCTCCACATACCTCCATGCCACTCAAATGTTCTATAAAATATTAAATCAACTGGGCATGGCTGATTTAATGGTACAAAAAGGCTTTATAAAAATACTCCCTGCACTTCAAAAACAAGAAAAAAGATGCATGTAAACATCGCCTCTAAGTCACTGGAGAACTCTGGAGTCCTTATCTTGTCTGTCCAGTGATCTGCAGTCTTAAGTGTTCAGTATTTTTTTTTTTGGTGGAGGTATCAATCCATTTTTTTCTTATTAACAGAGTTCAGAGTCTGAGGCCACCTTTGATTATGAGCCTGTGGTTTGATTGGCAGGAACAGAATGATCAGGAGACTGATGATGTGTAGGTAAAAGTACATAGACCTAGGAAGAAACATACACACTGTATTTCAAATGAGGATATACAAGGGAAATGTCACATGAAGCAATTACATCATCCTTTGGCACTGGCGGACCTAACCGCCCTCAGGCTTGCCTTGATCCACTCCAAAGATAACTCCCTACAGTGGCTGAGTGGGCCAAGGATGGACCAAAACCTCAGAGCTGGGCAGAGCAAACCAACTAGCCCATCTGCAGACAGACACGTGGTAATATCCCACTGATGTTATAAGCATATCAGGAGCATTAACCCCACAGCTAGAAACTCACCATATTAAAAGTATAAAAGGATACATGGAATGCAAATTCAAGCCCTACCCTATGTTCCCCTAACACAAAAGCAACCAACACTTTAGCCAGTGTGCTCCACTAAGTGACAGGGGTTCTTGTATACATTATGAGCCCAAAGAGTCCAGATTTCAAAGCCTGCCCCATACTCAATAATTTTCATACAAACTAGAACACGTTTTGCTTTTGAGGTCTGCGGACTTACGGCCTAACTGTGGTACTGGGCACAGTGTGGATGTTCAATAAATCTGTACACATCAATGAATGAAGTAATTAGGAACAGCTTTTATATGATTGCTGTATATCCATTTGGAAAAACTGAACTTAGTTTTTCCAACGCTTTTTGAAGAGCAGAAGAAAATAATGTTAAGGGGCATTTACATCTTATCCCCCAGCTTCTGTGATCATAAGGTCGAGTCTACAGAACAGTCGAGAGCTCCAGCAGAAGCAAGCATACCTTTGCTTCTTTCAATAAGTATGTACTGTGTGTGTGTGCTCCACTGCGCAGTCACCTTTGCGACCCCATGGACTGTAGCCCACCAGGGTCCTCTGTCCATGGAATTTTTCAGGCAAGAATACTGGAGTGGGTTGCCATTTCCTCCTCCAGGGGATCTTACCGACCCAGGGATCAAACCCACATCTCCTGCATCACAGAGGATTCTTTACCACTGATCTACCTGGGAAGCCTACCTAGAATGTAGGAAGGGTTAAACNCCTCTGTCCATGGAATTTTTCAGGCAAGAATACTGGAGTGGGTTGCCATTTCCTCCTCCAGGGGATCTTACCGACCCAGGGATCAAACCCACATCTCCTGCATCACAGAGGATTCTTTACCACTGATCTACCTGGGAAGCCTACCTAGAATGTAGGAAGGGTTAAACTGGGATCTATAAAAAGACAAAGACTCCACCCCTTCTTTTGGGAATGGAAAAGACGGGTACAGACAGAATAGTAGCAATTTTGCCAGCAGAGGGGTGAACAGCCACAGGTGAGTGGTCATCTGACTTCTATTTAAACCAGGACATTACTGAGAGTGAAGAACAGTTCAACAAGGAAACACTGGCTCTGCAAGTATAAGCTGGGATTCTCATAGGCACATCCGGGGCAGAGGCAATTCCAGCTTTCAGAGTCTGCTCTCCGAAAACAGACTTTGTATTTGCCTTTTGCCTGAATCATTTACATGTGGTCAAATCTACCCTGGAGCAGTTATGTTAGATTATGATTGAATATTCTGGAAGTCAAGGGGTTAAAATTTCCTTTTCAACCTCCCAGGAAGGTTTAGTAACCTATTCTGACATTTCCATACTCCTCTCCAGTGTTAAAGAACCCTTCATCTCTTTTTTTTATGGAAGAACTCAGTTAACATTTATATAGTGTTCTAGCACTAAACTTCAGTTCAGTCGCTCAGTCGTGTCCCACTCTTTGCGACCCCATGAATCGCAGCACGCCAGGCCTCCCTGTTCATCACCACCTCTCGAAGTTCACTCAGACTCACGTCCAGAGTCCGTGATGCCATCCAGCCATCTCATCCTCTGTCGTCCCCTTCTCCTCCTGCCCCCAATCCCTCCCAGCATCAGGGTCTTTTCCAATGAGTCAACTCTTCGCATGAGGTGGCCAAAGTACTGGAGTTTCAGCTTTAGCATCATTCCTTCCAAAGAAATCCCAGGGTTGATCTCCTTCAGAATGGACTGGTTGGATCTCCTTGCAGTCCAAGGGACTCTCAAGAGTCTTCTCCAACACCACAGTTCAAAAGCATCAGTTCTTCAGCGCTCAGTTTTCTTTACAGTCCAACTCTCACATCCATACATGACCACTGGAAAAACCATAGCTTTGACTACATGGACCTTTGTTGGCAAAGTGATGTCTCTGCTTTTTAATATGCTGTCTAGGTTAGTCATAGCTTTTCTTCCAAAAAGCAAGTATCTTCTAATTTCATGGCTGCAGTCACCATCTGCAGTGATTTTGGAGCCAAAGAAATAGTCTGTCACTGTTTCCATTGTTTCTCTATTTCCCATGAAGTAATGGGACGAGATGCCATGATCTTCGTTTCTTTGAATGCTGAGTTTTAAGCCAGCTTTTTCACTCTCCTCTTTCACTTTCATCAAGAGGCTTTTTAGTTCCTCTTCACTTTCTGCCATAAGGGTGGTGTCATCTGCATATCTGAAGTTATTGATATTTCTCCCGGCAATCTAGATTCCAGCTTGTGGTTCATCCAGCCTGGTATTTTGCATGATGTACTCTGCATAGAAGTTAAATAAGCAGGGTGACAATATACAGTCTTGACATGCTCCTTTCCCAGTTGGGAATCAGACCTTTGTTCCATGTCCGGTTGTAACTGTTGCTTCTTGACCTGCATAAAGGTTTCTCAGGAGGCAGGTAAAGTGGTCTGGCATTGATTAGGACTGTGTCAAGGGGTGTGTTTAGAGGTGGCTGTGTGGTTGAGACTTCCCTGATGGCCTAGACAGTAAAGAATCTGCCTGCAGTTCAGGGGACTGGGGTTCCATCCCTGGGTTGTGAAGATCCACTGGAGAAGGGAATGGCAACCCACTCCAGTGTTCTTGCCTGGAGAATCCCATGGACAGAGGAGCAAAGAGTGGGACACCTGAGAGACTAACATAAGGACAAGGTGACTTCAGTATGGCTGCTGACGGGTGGGGCAGTGTTCCTAGCCTGCTGATTGCTCTGTCTGAGGCATTCCAGCACTGGAGCTGAAGGTCGTTGGTTAGAGCCAGGTCTTGAAGCCAAAATGGAGACCTCTGGGAGAGGTCAGTATTCTCTGGGGGCTTTTGCCTCCACTGTCCTTCCCCTTCCCCTGGTCCAGTGAGCCGCAGCCAACCCCCGTCGCCCCAGGAGAGCCTCTAGGACCCACAGGAGGTCCAGTCCCAGCTCCTGTGGAGTTTACTACTCTGGGCTGGCTCCCAGTGTGCACAAAACCTTATGTGTGCCCCCCAAGAGTGGACTCTGTCTCCCCCAGTCCCGTGGAGCTCCAGTCCTGTACTCAGTCCCCACTGACCTTCAAGGCCAAATGCTCTGGGGTCCCTCCTCGCAGGGCTGGACCTTCATGCTGGGGAGCGTGATGTGGGCTCAGCACTCGATCTTGTGAGGGAACCTCTGTGATATAATTATTTTCCAGCCTATGGGCTGCCCACCTGGTGGACACAGGACTTGGCTGTGTTGTGAAAGCACCGCTCCTACCATCTCATGTGGCTGCTGCTTTCTCTTTGAATATATCATTTGGGGTAAATTCCAGTCTTTTCGGTCGATGGCTGTTCAGCATTTAGTTGTGATTTTGGTGATTTCCTAAGGGGAAGTGAGCTCAAATCCATCTACTCTGCCATGTTTGTGGAAACACAAGTCCTTTCATAATACAGTCAAATGTTCACTGGGGGCTCACAACTACAAGGGAAAAAATTAGACTAAAGCAGGATTTTTAGTCACTACAGATTGAAAAGTGACGAGACAGAAAAAAAAAAAGCCTGTCTGATACTTAAATGTCAATCAAGGAAGGGTATCCTGAGAAATGGATTTGCATACGACTGCCAGGCATCTCCAGTTACTGAAATTACCCCCTAGAGAGGAACAGATCTGGCCAGATTCAGAGAGTCTCCTACGAGTTTCTGAAAAAGAATGGTTATAAAAAGATTCTGAAAACACTTCTGAGAGGCAATCTATAATAGCCATTGGCAACAGCTATGCAGCTGTTAATCTAATTTTAAT
Organism: Oreotragus oreotragus; assembly: GCA_006410675.1. Taxonomy (NCBI): domain Eukaryota; kingdom Metazoa; phylum Chordata; class Mammalia; order Artiodactyla; family Bovidae; genus Oreotragus; species Oreotragus oreotragus. The sequence continues at coordinate 116,167 of SJYX01024168.1, forward strand.
TAATTTGAATTTTAAGTTGAAAACTGTTTCTCAGTCACACTAGACACATTTCAAAAGCTCAGTGGCCACATGTGCTGGTGGCCAACCTACTGGATGGCATTTCAGTCACTGTAGAAACTTCTACTAGACAGAGCTGACCTAGGTAGGGAATTTAAATGGTATACACAAGCAAAGAGGAAAACAACATACCACTTAGGCTGAATTACTTGAAACTGACAAAAGTGACAGAAATATCAATTTCAATCTAAACAAAGGTTTGTGTGCGTTTTAAGTAAAGTAGGTTGTTTTTAAAAAGAAATGGAAATCTCCTGAGTGTGATCTGGACTGATAATGATTTCTTTCCCTAAAGCTCCTGCCTACATATAGAATTTGGCATGCTTAGTTGGTTAAATACATGTGATCGCAAACAAATCACCACTTGTGTGTGATTCCCAAGAGATAGCATTCTTCCAAAGTATTTTCTCCTACAGAAATTTTTAGTGACTACACTTCTCTTGCTGTTTAAAAAAAAACAAACTTTGCAAGTGAAACTTGGGTTTTCCTGTGTGACATCTGTTAAATTACTCACCCTCTCTGAGCCTCCATGGCCATAAATAGTAACAGGGATAGTGATACCTACCATTCTCTCCTCGGCTCACTGCTCTACCTTGGATTGGTTCTACAGTCTTCCCACAGTCGTGCTTCTCAGGGCTTCCTCCTATTACAATGGAGCTTCTCTGTGCTGCTCCCAGGGTTTGCAGCAGAACCCACAGTGCTCCAGCCGCCCCCTCAGTACCCCCTCGCACTCTGTACCTGCTTCACACTCCCATGGTGCAGCCTCCAGGAAAGAAAACTCAGCGCTGCTTTCTCTCAAGAGTCAGATTCTCGTTACATGCACCATGTACATGTTACAAAATCTTTGGACCAAATTCACTCAAGGGTCTGATCTTGGTGGGTATTTATAAATCTGTCAGTTATTTCCTATCACTTCTATCAAGCTATCCCCTCCACGGAAGCAGGAATGAGTTCTATCTTTTGTTTACCACCCCAGTCCCAGCGTAGAGCAGCGCCTGCATGCTGTGCTGTGCTAAGTCGCTTCAGTTGTGTCTGTACAACCCTATGGACTGCAGCCTGCCAGGCTCTTCGGTCCATGGGGTTCTCCAGGCAAAAATACTGAAGTGAGTTGCCATGCCCTTCTCCAGAGCATCTTTCTGACCCAGGGATCGATTAAATGATATTGAGTTAAATACAGGCACCTCTGCTATAATATGACACACATATTCCTGGAAAAAAAATATTGCATCTAGCAACATCATGTGCTTAAAATACCAGGGCTGGGGTGGGTATGTTTCACCTCTCCCCAGTTCCTGTTTCTTTATCTGCACAGTGACTTAGATTTTCCAAACACTGGGGGACCCTCAGCCCCAGCCATCTGACTTAGGAATGCAAATCGATGTGTCTCAACGCCTGTGTTTAAAAAACAAAACCTGTTTAACATCATTCCTTGTTTATTTCACGGTTCCACTTCTTTATAAAAGGTCATCTCCTCACTAGCAGCTCTTTCCTCTTTCTTCTCTCCAAAGAAAAGTGGGGAAAGGACCCAGGGTTACAAGTTAGAAGCAGACACCTCAAAACCTATGAGACTTTTTGTAACCTGAGCACTAACAAAGACAATTAGCACCCAAGCCCAAAACTTGGACAGCCCAGGAGGATAGCTGGACTGGGCTTAAAGGCTGCTTCAGAGAGCGTTAAAATGTACAAGATAATAAAGGGCAAATGCTGGCTGGAGGGCACTTAGATAAAGTGAAAGTGAAGTTGCTCGGTTGTGTCCAACTCTTTGCAACCCCGTGGACTGTAGCCCACCAGGCTCCTCCATCCATGGGATTCTCCAGGCAAGAGTACTGGAGTGGGTTGCCATTTCCTTCTCCAGGGGATCTTCCCAACCCAGGTCTCCCACATTGCAGGCAGACACCCACCAGGGAAGCACTAGATAAGGGAAAGGAAAATAGAGCAGTGAGCAAGTGGGGCTGCTCGGAGGGAGGGGGCATAGGAGGTAAAACCAAGATGGTGCAGGCTTGGGGGGGGTACCTCTGGAAAGAGGGAGCCTAGTGCAGGTGGGACGGCTCCCGCCTCTGTAGCTGCTGAACTGAGGGTTTTTTGGCTGAAGATTATAATTCTTTTCCCACTATTCCTGCATCCCTTGCCGAGAAAAATCTTTATATAAACCAGTTCAACTTCCATCTGGACATAACTCCTACGACCTAACTGGAATGACAGAAACAGACTTCAATCTGGAAAAAAAGAAAAATCCTACATCTAGACACGGATACCTGGACTGAGCAGTGAGAGTATCTTTGGTCATTCCTAACCAGTGTGTCCAGCCTCTGATGTACAATAAGGCACGTTTGCATGTCTATTTCCAAGCCACTTTTCTGACTGTAGCTATGGCCCAAACTTAACCTACAAAAGTCCCTGCAAATCCGTAAATGACGCAAGTCACTATTTATTGAGTATAGACTGCAACCTCAGACACTGGGCTGAGCCCTTGCATGTCTGCCTCAATCCTGACAAAGGTGTTTTGAGATGAATTCTGTTCTTACTTTCATTTTACAGTTGAGAAAACACAGGTAAAAGAGGTTAATAACTTGCCAGAGGTCACACAACCATTTCTCTGAGTAGAAAAATATGGCTAATTCAACAGAGGAGTGAAACAATAAAGGTAATCAAGAAGAGGTTTGCGGTTCAGCAGGAAGGCTGGTGTCTCAATACAAGGGCCTGACATCCTTTCCCTAAAGGCCTCGTCTGTGGGGTGAATCCAGCTGCTGCCTGCTTCTGTCCCTCCTAGGGTGCCCCACGGCCTCCAAGAGAGGCTAACTCCAGGAGAAACAGGTAAGGGCAGTGAGCTCACCCTCTGAGCTTGTAATCCAGACCCACGCCTTCGGAATTCGCTACCAGAAGCATCCCTTACTTACATCAGGAATGGCTCACGGGCTGCTCTGCCCTATCTGCGTTACTGTTTGTTGGCATCTCCAGGACAGACACTTCCTCCTAAAGCCTCCTCTAGACATTTTCCCATCGAAACCTCACATAGAAACTGCCAGGACTGGCTGATCCAGCTCACCAGCTCCTAAGTCAAACACAGACGTTAGCAGACAAGTTTTCGACAGAGCAAGCGTGAACAAGCGACACTTACTTGTATAAGCTGATGGTGGGTTCCACGGCCAACATAACGAAGGGGGCCACCGTGTAAGAGACGGCCAGCTGAGTGACAGCCCAGGTGACTATGTCATAAACAACCTTGAGGGCTTTTGAAGAAAGGAAGTAATGTCTGTAGTTTTTCCTCACCTGCTCACCAAGGAAGTTGTGGAGGGTAGGGTGGGGGGGGGAGTGCAAAAAATAAAAGCTTTTATTCCATGCATGCATGTAGTATACTTCAGGAACTACCAACCATCTGAGTTCTATTTTCAACCAAAAATACCATTATAGTTTTGTTATTTTTAAAAAGTACACATCCATTCACTATAGAAAAATGTTTAAAAGAACAACTAAGCAGAGTCAGATTTTTTTTAACATCTCTCAGAAAAGCGTTGTTGAAAAACCCTTTCAAGTCTCTCTTCTATTCATACATATTCATATTTACATTTCCAATGGCATCACTAGATGGTTAGCCTGTTTTTTCACTTAGCAACATAGCATAAACTTTTTTCTATGTCAGTAAATATTAATCTGACACAATTTTAATTTTAGGAAACTCTGGAAGCAATTCTGTGATGTATATCCTTGTAGAAAAGTCTCTGTACTGTGTCTTATTTCCTTTGAATAATGGTAAAATATAATAGTGTAATAAAGAGAGCTACCATTTATTGAGTGCTTACGGTATGCCAAAAATGTGAAAATTTTTTATGGGTATCATCTCTGACTCTCCCCACAAGCCTATCATATAAGCATCATTATGCCCATTTTAGAGACAAGGAAACAGAGCTCTTTGAGATGAAAAATGCTGGGTGTCAAAGGATTTGTAGGTCTTTGGACCCAGAGTCGGTTCCAGAAAGACTCCCGATTTCCAGATGCCAGAACCAAAGATAGCGTTGAAACAATGGCTGGTTTAAAGGCAGGTCAGCCCCAAAGCAGGAAAGCCATCCCAGGGCTGCCTAGGAGGGTAAGGACTCTTCCTTGGCTCCTAGGGCCTCTAGACAGAGGCTGGCGGTCCATCCATGGGCAGTGCTGAGAAGCACGTAAGAGATTGTATTCCGTAACTTCCTGGGCCTGCAACACTTCATGACTGTTTGAGTTCATTCTCCCTTCGGGGCTTGGGGGCGGTGGGAGGGGAATAGAAACACTATTCTATCAACCCTCTCTCCATCTCTCATCTGACTCATTTGTGGAAAACGTTCCAAGGTCACCCAACAGGCTTTATATACTGGGTTGGCCCAAAAGTTCATTTGGGCTTTTCCAAAAGATGATACAGGAAAAACTCGAACAAATGTTTGGCCCAACCCAATAAATCAATGTTTTTATACCAATTAAGATCAACTGAATAAAAGACATTTTAAGAAATAATACTCTGAATGTATTAACAAAATTCTAGCCTTTGTCTTTCCATCTGTGTTTTAGTTTTATGACCCAAGTTGGTATATGAATGGGGAAAAAGAAAATGCTTGCTTTCACTGCACAAGTATGTACAGTATATACTTTTATTGTTCTTGTTTAGTTACTAAGTCATGTCCAACTCTTTTGCGACCCCCATGGACTGTAGCCGAGCCAGGCGCCTCTGTCCATGGGATTTCCCAGGCAACAATGCTGAACTGGGTTGCTATGAAACTTTAAACTGTGCTAATCAGAATAATCAATTATCCATCTTGTTCACACAACAAACATTTATATAAATAAAATATTGGGTCAGCTAAAAAGATGCATACAAATTTTTCTACAAGTGCTTAAGGAGAAACACAAGTGAACTTTTTGGCCAACCTAATAAAAAACTCCATGGGTGAAGAATTTTGTTCACTGCAGTAGCCCAGCACCTACTTATATATAAAAGGGCTCCTGAAATATTCATCAAACAGATGAATTCAAGAATGAGTCAGCAGCTAAAAGAAATGGGAAAGAAATCCTACTCTACCCGCTTTCTCCACTGAACAAACAGGAAGATGTTATCCGTTTATATGAGATGTTTCCCGTTTACACTAGATGTTGTCTCTATTCCCAGCAGTAGGGACACATCCCTTCTGTTCTCCATTTTTACATCCAGTACCCATCACAGTCCTTGGCATGTAGGAGGCACTCAATAACATATATATTTTTTAAATAAAAGAGTGAATAGCTTTGTTGGGGCTCCTAAACCCACATCTAAAATACCAGCTCAACAAATCTCATTAAAAGCTCTTGGCACCTGAATCACTATCAAGTACTGAAATGAAATAAAATTCGAAGCTCTGTATCTGACAGAATACACTGACTTGTAATTACTTTGGTACGTGTTCACCTCATTTTTGAGGATTTTTTTTTTAAATTCTGTCATTATTCTTGCTCTGCAGCCAGCAAATCACAGGAACAGTCTAGGACAAACTGAAGGCTACTCCTAAAACCTAGAGAACTAAATTTATAAAATTCACGAAGGACTTTTACACAAACTTAATTGGATCAAACATGAGAGGTTAGAGAAATCTTTAAGAGAACAGTTCCTGTGGCCCTTGTCTTTCTAGCCTTTGTCTTTCCATCTGTTTTTTAGTTTTATGACCCAAGTTGGTATATGAAAGAGAACTAAATTTATAAAATTCACGAAGGACTTTTACACAAACTTAATTGGATCAAACATGAGAGGTTAGAGAAATCTTTAAGAGAACAGTTCCTGTGGCCCTTGTCTTTCTAGCCTTTGTCTTTCCATCTGTTTTTTAGTTTTATGACCCAAGTTGGTATATGAATGGTATATTATGGGAAGAAAGGGAATGCATTTGAGCAATTTTTACAATTGCTCAAAGATCAAATTATTGTTAGGTGTAGGATTATGAAGAGAGACATTATGTATAGTATAAACAAAATGAAGTTTTAAGGAATCTCCATCGATGCATAACGATAGTCACCTGTAATTAGTAGCCTTTAATGAGTGAAACTATCTTCATCTCTTAAGGTACTAAACATTGTTCCTAAAAGTCCTTTTGTTTTGCAAACACTCCCTGTGAGTAATATGAAAATGAAATAGTTAACCATTTTATAAGTTCCTATATACTGAAATATTTCTCTAATGGGAAGACTTCTGTTGATTTCTCAAAACATCACTCCCACCATGGGCCCCAACCTGCTGGGACCTAAAAGACAACACACACACAGGCATCTGATTGCTAAGGAGAAGACCCCATACCCAAAGGAAGCTTACCGCTCTGGCTGCTAGAGTGACAAGGATTCCAGTTAAGAAGGTGAAGTAGTACCCAGGGTAGACACCATGCCATAAGGCAGACAGGACAAAGGTCAGCACGGTGGGGTACCAGGGAGCCCGCTCGTAGCACACACTGAAGATAGGAAGGCACAAGGAGCCACAGGTCAGACATACCAGGAATTTTTACCGACACCTGCATTTTTGTGGATCCAATCATGCAGAAATCACTTGATGATCCATTGAGGGCATGCCTGCCTAACCCTCATCAGGGACTTGCAGTGTAGTCCAAGTAGCCTTGAACTCTAGTTTTCTTAAACGCTAAGAGTCCTGTCCGACTCTTTTGTGACTCCCAAGGACTATAGCCCACCAAGCTCCTTTATCCATGGGATTTCCCAGGAAAGAATACTGGAGTGGGTTGCCATTTCCTTCTCTAGGGGTCTTTCAGACTGGAAAAGTGCCCTTGGCTCTAAAATATTTAGAACCAGACAAGGGTCCTCATTTAGTGGAATTCATTTACTTTCCACATTGGCCCCAATGCTACCTTAAAAAAAGCAAAACCAAAACCACTGCAGCTTTCTCATCTCTCCTGAGCATGACTCCAGCACAAAATCAACACGTCAGTTACAGGGCCTCTTCAGCTCTCAGTGTCCACTGGATTCCAATCCATGGATTTGCCTTAAAGAGTGAGGGCATTATGAGAATCCAGGAACTGCCAGTCAATACCCTGGAGATCTCTGGCTTCTTGGTTGTTTATTAAAATGAGGTGACAGGGGACTTCCTCCCAAATCCAGTCTACAGATTGACAGTGGTACCCTGGGGAGCAACTACATGGCTTCCTAAATGAGACAGCCCAGATGGAAAATAAATCCCAACAGTCAAAAGTAACCAAGTTAAAACCAAACTAAGGATCACGGCTGTCTCTTTATGGGAAGAAAGGGAATGCATTTGAGGAAAGAAACAAGGGTGGAATTCCACGTGAAATATTTCTTCTTGAAATGAGAGGTACTTTGCATGGGTGTTTGTTTCTTACCTCTCTGTACCTTCTTGAATGAATGAAATATTCCATTTTCTAAAATGATTTTTTAAAAATATTTCATTTTTAATATATATGTTCACATAAAAAATATTTATGTAGAACAAGCTCCTAGTGGAGACTATAGGATTCTCAATACATTGGGGTCATTCAATACACAGAAATAGAGGTTTATGCTAAACTGATTCACAAAATTAATAGCAATAATTTAAGGGCAAATTTTCAAAACGTGCATGTTCAGATTAATTGCATGAGTTTACTTTGGTAGAACTGTTATACTTTGTCTCTTCTTTGACCCCAGTGTTTTAACAAGATGAAAAATGCTACTTATCAAAAACAGCAGAACTGACAATTTAATATTTTTATACTCTCTCTGCACTCATGTAATAGGAATATTCATGAGCTAGAGACTGCTGCTTCGAGGACAGCATGTCATTAGTTCCATAAGAAGTAATATTTCTAATTTTGGAATGTGTAGAAAAACAGAAGGACAGAGAAATACCAAAAATACAAAGTTAAAAAGCATCAGCGTGTGGGGCGTACCATAAAGTTTTCAATGTTACAGATAAACAGTCTTCCGTGACGTGATGCTGACACTGACCCTCCTTGACACCTGAGCAATGAGCTGTCCTCTAGATAAGCAGTAGCACATCACAGAGGCTAAGAGCCTGGCTCTGGAGATGCCCTGGCCTCATACTTATTACTCCTTAGCCCTGGTGCCTCACTTTCCTCATCTGTAAAATGGAGATAATAAGTACCAACACTTCATGGGACTGCTATGAGGATTGCTGGTACACAGGAATGGCATTAGCAAGTTATTTGGTACAGTGAAATAAATACACCACATCGTGACCTTCTCAACTTTTTCCTACTTTTTCGTTGACACAGCATAGATGTTAATACCAAAGCAAAGTGCCAGCTGACATGACCCAGCAGACTACGGCTGCTCATCTAATGCTGCCCATCTAAACATTTCCCAGCGCCATGAGGAACAAGGTCATTTTTGTTTTCCTTACCGCTTTAGCCAAGTAGCTGTCTGAATATTCCAGTTTTCTACGTACATTTTGAAACTTGTGGCAGTCTAGAAAGGAGAAAATAACACCTATCATTAGCTTTAAATATCCCCAGAAACGGAAAGTCCTCCCCAGAATTTCCCTGGCGGTAGACTAGATTTACTCTTTCCACGGTGATGACTGACTCAGGGGCAGCTCAGCTGCTCCACTGGACAGTCAGACTTTATGGGCTTCACAAGATTTCCTTTGCAACTAAAACTTGGCTTGCAATGTCTCTCAAAATCTATTTTCAAATTACAGGATGACCGAAAGAATGTTTTGTGGGTTTTCCTTCCATTCTGGTTAAACACAAAACCCAAGTCATCTGAATTTTAAAACTAAACCCTCTAAAATGGGATTTGCCACAGGAAAAGCTTCATCCTGTGACATTAGCGCCCTTCCAGAGACACCTTGAATTCAATTAAAATCGTTTCACTCTGGGGCCAGCTATAAACCAGGTCAGTCTGGTGCAGTTATTCTGCAAGTAGCTACACGGGTTCAAATGCTTCCAATTGTATCTAGAACAGTAGGGAGATTTCACGCATGAAGGAGTCACAATACAGAAAACAAAATATCACCCCGCCAGCACGATGCAGGTAGATCGACCACGCAGAAAGATTCCCAAATAAGTCATCAACTGGGTTTTCTAATTAAAAAAAAATTAATAAAGGCTGGTTGTAGAAAGCACGCAGCAAACATTTAAGAACTAGAATTCCTAATGAAGTTGGAAAATGTAGATGTCCCTGTTTTCTGTTTCAACCATAAGGAAATCTTAGGCCACACGTGGGCCTAATGTAATATGCTTGGAAGGAATGGAGGAAGAGGGAGAATGCATCAATGATGGACAGACAGGTTTCTGTACTATGAACTTTTAGTTTCAACACCCTAAGGCAGGGGTCTCCAACCTCCAGGATCTAATGCCAGATGATCTGAGGTGGAGCTGATGTAATAACAATAGATATGAAGTGCACAATAGATGTAATCAGCTTGAATCACCCTAAAACCATTCCCCACCCCTGGTCTGGGGAAAAATTGTCTTCCACAAAACTGGTCCCTGGTGCCAAAAAGGTTGGGGACCGCTGTCCTAAGGAGTTTTATTTATCCATTTAGCCATCTTCCATGGCTAAAAAAAGGCTATCCTCACAGATCCAAGAGTGCCTAAATTAAATCAGACTTCCTTGGTGGTTCTCCTTAGCTCCTGGCTATATATCAGCTTCACTGGAAATACAAACTTTCTTCTCCTGGTGTTCTTTCATAATAAATACATGACTCAGCATCACCCAGAACACACGCCCACAGTGAGAGGTCTCTGTCTTCAGGGCCACAGTGGAGGGGTTGGTGGGCAGCCGGAGGTCCAGCGGACCCACTCTGAAGGCCCATTTACCCTCAGCACGCCAAAGTAGCCAGCCGGGGTCTGACAGTTTTGAGGATGAGAAGAATTTCAGTGGGAAAAGGGAGGAAAAGTAATACCACATTGCTCTCTGACATCATCTAGATAGAAAAACAAAAGAGAGGGGTTCTTCCGGAGGCTGGATCGTGTCCATTCAAATGAAGAGAAGCCCCAAGTGTCAAGAAGGTGGACCCTGGGCCTCCCTGTGGGAGGGGGACATCCACCAAACGTGGGCGGCAGGGGGTCAGTCTCCACCTCCCGGGCTTCCTGCCCTACCCGGACCTCCTCCTCCTGCCTTGAGTTGCCAGCGGCATAGCCAAGAGCAACCATGAGTCTCTAGGCTGGAGACCCAGCACTTCTGGGCATGGGGAAAAATTGTCTTCCACAAAACTGGTCCCTGGTGCCAAAAAGGTTGGGGACCGCTGTCCTAAGGAGTTTTATTTATCCATTTAGCCATCTTCCATGGCTAAAAAAAGGCTATCCTCACAGATCCAAGAGTGCCTAAATTAAATCAGACTTCCTTGGTGGTTCTCCTTAGCTCCTGGCTATATATCAGCTTCACTGGAAATACAAACTTTCTTCTCCTGGTGTTCTTTCATAATAAATACATGACTCAGCATCACCCAGAACACACGCCCACAGTGAGAGGTCTCTGTCTTCAGGGCCACAGTGGAGGGGTTGGTGGGCAGCCGGAGGTCCAGCGGACCCACTCTGAAGGCCCATTTACCCTCAGCACGCCAAAGTAGCCAGCCGGGGTCTGACAGTTTTGAGGATGAGAAGAATTTCAGTGGGAAAAGGGAGGAAAAGTAATACCACATTGCTCTCTGACATCATCTAGATAGAAAAACAAAAGAGAGGGGTTCTTCCGGAGGCTGGATCGTGTCCATTCAAATGAAGAGAAGCCCCAAGTGTCAAGAAGGTGGACCCTGGGCCTCCCTGTGGGAGGGGGACATCCACCAAACGTGGGCGGCAGGGGGTCAGTCTCCACCTCCCGGGCTTCCTGCCCTACCCGGACCTCCTCCTCCTGCCTTGAGTTGCCAGCGGCATAGCCAAGAGCAACCATGAGTCTCTAGGCTGGAGACCCAGCACTTCTGGGCGATGAGAATCACGCCCTCCGGCTGCAAGGAGGAAAAGGGCCAGAGGCTCAGCATTCCTTTCAGCTCTGACGGATGACAATGCGGAGGAGATCAAGAAGGATGTGGCCCCACAGAGACCACCTCTAGAGATGGAAATGATAATACCAAGAACTGTGGTCCAAGAACAAAGCCAGCGAAAGAGAAAACACCACTCTAATTCTAGAGGCCTAAAAGCTGTGCACTGTTGCAATTCTTAAAAGCAGATGCATCGTGCAGAAAGGAACCACAGAGAACACTGGCAATACAACCGCTGCTGCTGCTAAGTCACTTCAGTCGTGTCTGACTCTGTGTGGCCCCAGAGACAGCAGCCCACCAGGCTCCCCCGTCCCTGGGATTCTCCAGGCAAGAACACTGGAGTGGGTTGCCATTTCCTTCTCCAATGCGTGAAAGTGAAAAATGAAAGTGAAGTTGCTCAGTCATGTCTGACTCTTAGCGCCCCCATGGACTGCAGCCTACCAGGCTCCTCTGCCCATGAGATTTTCCAGGCAAGAGTACTGGAGTGGGGTGCCATTGCCTTCTCCGATACAACTGCTAGTCTGTATCTTTGCAGAAAGGAGAATGTCAGCAAGAGAAAATGACATCTGTACTTTCTAGTTGGTACAACAGGAGTGTAAACAACCAAAAGATTTTTCTGGCTCTTTGGCAGGCTTCCTGTGTATCATTATTACTACTAGAACCATTAATACTGCCAAGAAAGTAGGTATCTTAAAAAAAAAAAAAAAGAAAGGTATCTTAAAAAAAAAATATATATATATATATATAAAAGGAAAAAAGTTCTGAGACACAGAATGTTTCGGAGACTGCTGGAGCCAGCATTCCCTGACAGTGGCCTTTTCTTGGACACTAATGAGGACCTCCCATGTATACCACACTCACAGCACACCACTTGCTTCATTCACAATGGCAGCGTCATTCACAAGCATGATACACTCACCTCAATTTTCCAGATGTTTAGGTTAGAAAGCAGATCCCAAGAGAAATTTCCATTCTTATCCACTCCGCTGAACCCAAAGCCAGCTGCATTATTCACTGCATCAGCTACGGTTTTTAAAACAACACATTAGGATGTGGGACAAAAGTCACATCGCTGCTTTCAAAGATAACTAAATGTCTGTCTAGCTTTAAGAGGAAGAGAGACGGTTGCAGTTTCCTTGAGAAAGAAACCAAAATAAATTTACAGGCTCTCCTGGTACCACCAAGAGTCAGAGTTTTGGCGCTTGCGTGACGTCAGCTTTTATTCATTTTTATTCATTCACTAGCATTTCGTGAGCACCTGCTAACTAAGAAGGAAGATGCTCACAGAACGTGCAGAATGAGAAAAAGAGAAGAAACCAAACAGAGAAATAGGAAGATTTAGAGAGCAACTAGATATAAGGGGGGAAAGGAAAAAAGGTGGAAATATTTACATATAAGCTCAGAAGACAGAAGGACCTCCATCCAAGAGCTGTCATTAACGATGGCAGGGCACGGGCTGATAGCATCGCATCTGGAAGAGAACCGGCTCTGAAGGAGAAACTGAAGCTCGTCCTGGACGTGTTAAGCGTGACGTGTCAGTAGGGGTATCAGTTGGGACGGCCAAGATATGGTTAGAACAATTTAGAACTTACGAAAAAGAACAGTACCAGAGCTGTGAATCTGGAGGCAGCTGCCACAGAGGCCACATGCATATACGCTAAGTCGCTTCAGTCAGTGTCCGACTCTCTGCGACCCCTTGGACTGCAGCCCACCAGGCTCCTCTGTCCATGGGATTCTCCAGGCAAGAATACTGGAGTGGGTCGCCACTGCCCCTCCTCCAGGGATCTTCCTGACCCAGGGATCAAACCCACATCTCTTATGTCTTCTGCATGGGTAGGCGGGTTCTTTCCACTAGCGCCACCTGGGAAGCCCACCAAAGAGCCCACACGTGGGCACAATGGCCAAAGTCACCCTACCGACAAAGTCGGTCCAAAGCTCCTGTGTCCACCTTTATTCCACTTCGCTGCACTCTGTGAAACCATCCCCTTGCTGTATTTCATTTCTAATCAGTTCCTTAATGATATTTTTACACTGAAAGAGAGACCTGATGAAATCAACACACTTGTATTATGATAGCCAAGATTATTTTCTTTCAAGTTCACTGTTAGAATATTTCCTTTAAATGAGCTTTTTAACAGATTAAAAGGAAAAATATGGTCATATTAACAGATACAGAGATGACATTCCATAGAATTCATCTTTTCCTAATTAAAAACAAACATCCCCCCACCAAAACCCCTTAAATCTTTGCAAACAAAGAAGCCAACTTGTTTAACTTAATAAAGCAATCTACAAAGGACAAATAAATAAAGCAGCAAATGTACTTACTTGATGATTGCTTCCAAACTTTTGATAGTTTTGAGTAAAGCTGCTATAAACATAAAAAAAAAATCAAACTAATGACGTTGTAGAGCCTGAGATCTGGGGGAGATCTCAGAGAAACCCTTCCCATAGCTCTGTTCATCCTGTTTCTAGGGGAGTTGAGGTCCAGCTCACGCTAGACTTCTGAAGGGCTCGTGGGAAGAAAAACCACCCCCTCAAAGTTTGCCTGCTTTCCTTTTGGCACCGTTGATGCCTTAAAACTGCTTATCTTACGCTTAGCTTTACTGTAAAATGATCTGGTTTCTTTCAGAGAAGGGAGGAAAAAAATGAGTCCTGAGATCTCTTTCTCCCATGCCAACTGGAGGGAAACTCAGTGGAAAAGGAGGAGGACACAGCCAGGGTGCAGCAGCTAAGAGATCAAGAATTTACACTGTGTGGGTACAGATGGCGAAGGACAGAATTAAACAAAACCAGGAGAGGACGTGCTCTTGAGGGCCAGGCTGATGGTGCTGGGACCAGCACCGCAATCCAGGCATGCCCTGGCCCATCCCCAGCCTCAGATCTACAACACACAGGACAACTTTTTTTTTTTTTTGGTCCTTAAATATTTTCCCAGGATTCTGCAAAGCATTCCACAGACATTTCTCATTTAGTGCTCACAATGGTGTGAAGATGGTGGTTCACACTACCACTGTCGTGGAATGGTGATCTCCTGGGTTCCTTTCTCCACTTGGGAGTGGGGTCAATTCACGGCCTTGGGAGAGCTGTCTAATTTCTAGGAATCTGTTCTCATGAGTGGATGTCGTAACAGTACCTGTTTTAAAGGGATGCTGAAAGGATTAAACCAAATTGAATATATGCAGAGTGCATAATTGGAGAAGGCAATGGCACCCCACTCCAGTACTCCTGCCTGGAAAATCCCATGGATGGAGGAGCCTGGTAGGCTGCAGTCCATGGGGTCGCTAAGAGTCGGACATGACTGAGTGACTTCACTTTCACTTTTCACTTCCATGCATTGGAGAAGGAAATGGCAACCCACTCCAGTGTTCTTGCCTGGAGAATCCCAGGGACGAGGGAACCTGGTGGGCTGCCATCTATGGGGTCGCACAGAGTCGGACACGACTGAAGCGACTTAGCAGCAGCAGAGTGCATAATACAGGGCCTGGCCCAAGTCAACATTCAAGAACGGTTAGCTGCCACCATGATTATTATTACTGCCACCCCCATCTTGCTAGTTAGAAGTCTAAAGCTTAGTGATGTTAACATTAAGATCACTCAGTCCCACCAGGTGTGCCGGACTTCCCTGGTGGGCCAGTGGTTAAGACTTCGCCTTCCAATGCAGGTTTGATTCCCTGGGTGGGGAACCAAGATCCCACATGGCTTCGGGTCAAAAAACCAAAAGATAAAACAGAGGCGGTACTGTAACAAATTCAATAAAAACTATAAAAATGGTCCACATAAAAAAACAAAACAAAACAAAACAGAAAAGATTGCTCAGGTGGTAAACAGTGCTAGACTGAACACTAGGACTCTGATTCCACCAGCCTGATTGGCTAGGAGCCATCTAAAAGATAAATGTAAGAACCAGAAGAGGTGACTCTCAGAACTGCCGCATTTAGACACGGTCAGAATTCCCTGCTCCCTTTAGTGCATCCTGCCACCTTTTATCCAAGACTGTTCTTGCCTTAGAGCAGTTAGAATCTCTAAGTTCACCAATCCAAAACTGGCTTCTCTTGCATTGCACACAGCTCTAACATATAACGGAAGATAAATTCATTGGACACCCCTATTTGGGCATCTGTGATCTTTAGAACACAGCCTGGGCTATAATTGAGTCTCACTAATTAGTACTAATTAGTAGGAGAAAAACCACTAGCCTCATATGCTAAGTCCAAAGAAAAGAGCTCTATTCTTTCAATAGAAAAGGTAACTAGGACTAGACGTACACAGTGCAAGTCAGCTGAGATTCATCAAGAGGCCAGCTTTAAGGATTAAATTTATAATTGTGTATAATTAGTACATCAATTATATGTAAATGGTGTCTGAAGGAGCTGGATAAAACAATTATTCGGTTAAGCAGTTTAAATATTCCCTGTTACACTATTCATTGCATCTTTACTTATAAATAATACAAAGGTTAATTTCCGACCAGCCCATGCAATCTAAACTAATGCAAACTTCAAATTGAGGCCATGCAAATTAATGAAGCATTGCTACTGAAGCTACCAAAAACAATGAAGAAAGGCTGGTGGGGAAGAAAAGACAAAGAGGTAAGTCCACAGAGAAAGCAAGCCATGGGAAGGGTTATTTCTCTACTCTAAATATCTGGGGTCACTCCACAAAGGACAGAATGAGGCCGGACACCCCTGTGCCCTGCAACCACCTCCCCACCCGGATTCCCGCCAGTACAACCCACTTCGTGTTAGACTTTCCCTACAAGGCCACGGAATGGCCTTTCTTTCCTCCTCAAATCAGGAGCCGATTTAGCCCAGAAGCCAGCCCATAAACCCTGGGGTACAGAATATGGGAGCAGGAATGGGAGGGAGAAGGGAGAAAGAAAGGGAGGAAAAGCAAAGAAGTAGAAATTAGGAAAGGAGTGAGAGATTCTATCACACACCCTCTCCAGGTTGGAGCAAAGCGAAAAGTCTACTTCAGTAGAAAAACACACCCAGTGTTCCGAGTAGCGCTCCATCCAGAGGAGGTATAATGCCTACCTATTAAGTAAATGACTCTTCAATAATAAAGCATCTGCAGGAAAGGCAATCAGATACAAGGAGACTCTGGGAGCCTCGCCCAAGGACCGGTCCATACACGTCATCTCCTCTGTCATCCTGTCACTGGCACAGCTCTGGGTATGTACTGCCTGGTGGGTATACGTGTCTGTGGCCCCAATGAGTGCAATGACGATGAGGGCTGAGATGTCTTATCTTTGAGTTCCTTGTAGCACAGAGCCTGGTACTCAACAAAAACTCCTTGTGTTAAACTGAATGGGACCGGGAACAAACTTTCCCACACAGCAAACTTTGGAAAAGCTCTTACGTCTCTCTCCGGTCAAGTGTGGCATAAATTCTGCACTGGACTGCACTTGTGTCTGAACACTGTGACCTTTAAAAAATCATTTGGACCAGAAGCAGGGAAGAAAGAGGAATGGGGGATCACTGCTCTGTGAAAGGACAGCGTTTCTGTTTCAGGTGATGGAGAAAGTTCTGGAGATGGACGGTGGTGACAGTTGCATTGTTGTGAGCGAACTTAATCCCATTAAGCTGTACACTATAGGGGGATAAAATGGCAAATTCTGCATTATGTATACTTTACCACAATACAAAATGATAAATGAATAAATCAGTAGTTATAAACTTGAATTGGGTGCTAAAAACTTAAGAGTATGAAATGAGAGAACTCAGTTAAGCCCCGCACCCTTATGGAATATGGTCTACTAGGAACCGAGTTTAATAATCTACTTGATTTCATAAACCAAGTCACTGTTCCCTGACATCAGGCCCCCAGGTCACTTGCAGCTAAGGTGTTAAACTTCCCCTCCTGAAAGTCTTCCAAATGCGAAATAGATATTCCCTATGGTTACCATGCCTTATCAAAATACTTTACCATTCTTGGTATGTAAATAGAAGGTTTATTGCTCACCTTAGCAAAGGTGTAAAACTTTTCTGGTGTAAAACTCTTTAAAAGGAAAGATATAAAAGCTTAATATTGACTAAAGTTACCTCACAGGGGAAAAAGAAAAGTATGATAATACCCAATTAAGTTGAACTTTCTACCTTAAAAAAAAAATGCCTTATCAAAATACTTTACCATTCTTGGTATGTAAATAGAAGGTTTATTGCTCACCTTAGCAAAGGTGTAAAACTTTTCTGGTGGAAAACTCTTTAAAAGGAAAGATATAAAAGCTTAATATTGACTAAAGTTACCTCACAGGGGAAAAAGAAAAGTATGATAATACCCAATTAAGTTGAACTTTCTACCTTAAAAAAAAAATCACTTGAAATCAGCTTCTAAGGCATAAAGCTTAACCAACCATTTCTTAAAAAGTTCACCCTAAATGAGCACATGTATGGGTAAAATTCAGCGAGTATCCTGTCTTACAGACAACCCAGAAAAATTACAAGAAAGCCAGATCACTCTGGAATTTTCCCCTAACTTTCCATTGCCCTAAATAGCCAAGTTTGATGGGTAGATGCAGCAGCTTCTGAGGTTTGACATCTGTTAATAACACTGGGTTTAAACAATAGCCAGGACTTCTTTTCCCCTTATCACAGATAATTGAGAGGAGGGTTACCCTGGAAAGTACAGAGTCACCCTGGCTCAACCACCTTCCATTACACACCAGACTTTTTTTTTTTTTTAAGTGATCCAAATATTGCTCTGGCCAAGCCCTCCAAGGAGTAGCATTTTTTCCTCATGCACTCAGTGCCATCCAGCAAACTCACCTAATGTCCAGGCAAAGTAATACTTGGGCTTGGAGGCTTGCATGACAACGTATAAGTAGCAGAGTCGGGTCAGAAAGTTTGCTTCATGAACAAACCAGTCGTCCACCAGGGAGGTGACAGGGAAGGTCTTCGTCAGTGTCAGAAACAAAAGGAGAGATACCAAGGTCATGCACAGTTTGTGCATCACGGCTCCCTGGAAATGGGGGAGAGGAATGAAGTAACTGTTCAGAAGACACTGGTGCGTGGAAAACAATTTCAGCAAAGGCATGCTAAGAATAAAGCTTCCCCATGGCTGCTGCGGTAATAGTCTCTAGAAGGAGAGGCAAAGGGCATTATTCCTCAGGGCACAGTTTCGGATGATGGGCATACATGCTGTATTCAGATGCAGGATTCACCTCTGACACCCCAGGAAGGGATGGATCTTAAAAAAAGAAAACTCTTACCAGCACATTCTACCATGAAAGGTCAGGTGGTATTATTACCCAAGTGAGAGACCACTTGCTCAGCTGGGTCCAACTCTTTGTGAGCCCATGGACTGTAGAGCCCACCAGGCTCCTCTGTCCATGGGGTTCTCCAGGCAAGAATACTGGAGTAGGTTGCCATTTCCTTCTCCAGGGGATCTTTCTGACCCAGGGATTGAACTCGGGTCTCCTATGTTGCACACAGATTCTTTACCATCTGAGTCAGTAGGGAAGCCCCCAAACATATGCAAAATCAGTAACATTACAGGGTGGCAGTCTTCCATCAGAAAGAAAGGGCCACTGGCCTTCTGGTCCTGCAGCCAGCAGAGCCAAGGAAATGGGTCTGAGTCGCCAGCTCAGAGCACAGAGGCTTAGTGAGGAAGGGTTCTGGGCACGTGATTCCATGTTTGAGCCAGGACGTGGGCAGGTAGCCTTACAAACCATTTCCGGGTGGTCTCCACGCAGTCTGGGCTTGAGATGTACTGAGGTTTCCAATTCCCCTGGATGGAGTCATTTTGCCCAGATCCCCTGACATCCAGGAGATGTCAGCTAACACCTAACGAATTATAGTCCCCAGCTTTATAAATGAGACTACTTTTACTTGCAACAGCGCCTGCCTCAAGGGTGGCTTGGGGTTTCAGCGCAGGAATGTTTGCAAGGGACCGAGAACAGTGCCGGATTCCTGGCATATCCCAGTAGAGTGCATCATGCTTTTCTAACTGTTCACCACTAGTGAGCGTCAGCCCCTCACATCCATGTGTCTTTGGCTAAAATGCAACTTCAGAGCTTCATGTTCTCTGTGCACAAAAATGCAAGAGTCTCCTTGGAGGGTGACATGAAGACTCTCTGATAATATTATTTTCCAAATAATATGACACAGAACTCTTGTGATAGACCCTGCATATAAGCACCTTTGGTTACTCAGATGACGTCCAGCCAGTGACCTCCTTCCTAGATTCTGTCCATAAAGGTCTCTTATTCACCATAAACTGCAGAGGACCTGACTGTGTCAAAACTCTCAGAAAACATATGCTTGTTCAATCATTTAAATTTTCAAATACTTAATGTTGCCTGACAGTGGCATTTAAAAAGGATTTAAATTATCCTCAATTTCTCCCTTTCCAATGTTTCTCATTCCTTCCATTAATTACAAATTTTCCTTAAATATAGAATATTTGATCTGGATACGTTCAGCAGTTTCGCAAAGTTCAATGAGTTATCCTCATGTTGATTAATTTGAGATTAATACATTTCAAATTAAAACATTATTTCAAAAAAACACCTTCAACTCTCTACAAGTCAATAAGATGAAACTTACTGACTATAACGCATGCCAGTATAAAGCTGGTTTCCCTTGCCATAGTAAGGCTTTGCAATAAAAAGCACATTTATTTTGGTTCTCACTCTTTCCCCCTTCACCATTTATGACATAGTATCCTTTGGCTGTCTGTGAATTTCTATTCATAAAGACATATTTGAAGGTGTTAACTAGCACAACTGTAGGTATATCATAGGCAGTAAATACTGGCTGGTTGGCAAGTAGATTAACTGCTGTAATATTTCTAGCCAATGAGCTTCTCTGTGAAATAAACTCCTGTTGCTCCAACATGGAGAACTCCTGCAAATAAATACCAATGTTGATATTTTAAACAGGGGGAGAAAGTTATGGGCCAAGCTTTCTGGTAAACTGTTTGGCTTTTTAATTAGAACAATTAAAAGTGACATTGAGCCCTGGCAGCAAAGCTCTATTTCCTAGACCTCTGGATAAATACTTGGCACTAAAAAACAACTTACAGTGGGAGAGGGTTCTGGCAGACTGTGGAAGCCTTTTTCCTTCCAGTTCACTTCCAGCAACTTCATGTGTGTGTGCCTCCCCTCAATGAAGGCTATATAATCCTTGAAATTGTTACAAGGGCCTGCTATGACACTCATGAAGTTGAGAAGGTAGCTCACATATTCCAAAAAGGAGGGTTTTGCTCTGCGAAAATAAAGGGAAAAGTTGAAGAGTCTTCAGTCTTTGATTTTCCTTTCATATCTGCAAATATGCCCGTTGTAAAGACAGGTGTTGTCTCTGTCGCTTGTTAAATGCTACACGCTCTTTCTTTGTTCTGTTTCTTTAAAAACCCACCTAAGAGAGAAATGTAGTTGAAAGGAAGTTAAGGTGAGTGGCTCACAGACGGCACAGCACTCTATGGCGCCCTCTGCTGGCCAACCGCAGCCCTACACGCGGAGGGCCAGACCAGGACAAAGGGAGCCTTGAGGCTGCGGAACAAACATTCTTTCTGGGCAACCTCAGCTGTCTGTCCACCAGAGAAAACGAAGGTAATAAACATCAGGCAGGGTGGGAGCCCGGCCTAATGCGTCTTGGTCGAGATGGTGTGAGATGGGAAAACTCCCTCCCAACTGCCAAAATAAACACAAAACAAATGATGGGTGGAACTGGTTTCCACTTGAAGAGGCCACACGAAACTACTGCTGTAGCAGGCTCCTGTCTGCTTTGGCCTCCGGGCATGACGTCCTGGCCAACAGACAAGGGCAGTGGCAGGAGAACACTCTGCGGAGACCAGCTGTGTCTAGCGTGTTAATGGCATTTTAAAGGGCAGGCTCAGGACCCCCTTGGTGGTCCAGTGGTTAAGACTCTGCACTTCCAATGCAGGGGGTGCGTGTCTGATCCCTGATCCCACATGTCTCGCAACCGAAAATAAATGAAGTGCTGTGATATTATTGAGTAGAGTTTCATTAAAAATCGTAACGTCAGAAAGCAAAAATAAGTACCAAAGGGCATGCTCTTCTAACGAGAGAGTTGTGGGGAAAGGATCCCTCACAGGGTTAGCCCTCTAGCGTTTACACCTCTATGATGCTCAGCAGAGAAGTTGGTTCATGAGACTCTTGTGGTGGTTCTCTCTCCATCGCCTTCAAGTCCCGATTCCTTAATGAAGGAATGAAGCTGAGACCCTCTCTCATACATCCCAGTTATCTCCTGCTACTCTCTGGTATTCTGGTATTCATTGGAAGGGCTGATGCTGAAGCTGAAACTCCGAAACTTTGGCCACCTGATGCGAAGAACCGACTCATTAGAAAAGACCCTGATGCTGGGAAAGACTGAAGGCAGGAGGAGAAGGGGATGACAGAGGATGAGATGGTTGGATGGCATCATTGACTTGATGGACATGAGTTTGAGCAAGCTCTGGGAGTTGGTGATGGACAGGGAAGCCTGGTGTGCTGCAGTCCATGGGGTCACAAAGAGTCAGAGACGACTGAACTGAACTCTCTGATAGGACTCTCCACCATGGCTGTACCACCCTCCCCTACATGCCATTTTACAGCCTTATCAGTGCTGTTCTCCTCTTTACACGGCCTCCCTGCCTCTCTGATGCCCACCCCATCTCTACGTCACATAACATTGGCCAAAATCCACCTTCAAACTTTAGCTTCCTCCTTCCTCTTGCCCAGCCCATCTTTCTCTCTCCAACCCTATATCCTATCTTCCTTCATGCCAGCATAATCATACTGATGGGCACAGATAAGTGACTGTTTCTTGAGGATGCCCCCCAACTCCAGATACATGCCCAATAAAAATAATTCTGGAATAAACATTACAACCGCAGTGAAGGAGAATCCTGGGAAACTAAGAAAATTACAGAGCCACCGACCCTTTAATCGGGGGAACCTATCCCACTACTACACCCAAATCCATTTAAAATGACCTATGAACAAGGTCATCGTAGCTTACCATTTATAAAAGCCAAAGACAACCCATTCTACTGATTGTCCATCAACAGTAGCTTCATTCCATAAACAAAATTTCATCCATATCAACAAGGAAGAGCTCTCAATACTGATGCCCAAAGGGCTCAAGAATATCTCGTCAAACTTACTTTACAGCAAGTCGATGTTGCTCGGCGGAAAGATCTTCAGCCCTTCGACCTAGTCCTGTGAAAAGAAACATTTAGAAATAAGAGGTTTTGAGTGAACTAGATCACTACATCCTAAAAGAGGCTGATAAAAACTCCTTTGAAAGAAATGATTCATTTTTATTTCATCAGTCATAAAGAGTCTCTGTTTTCCTTTTTTTTTAAGTGCTCTGGATCAAAGAGCCACCAATAAGTACATGAGTGAGGAGGAAAGTCTTCATAGGTTCTTAGGAAGAGGGGAGGATTTGGAGGTTACCCTTATTTAATTCATCAGTATGAACAGGGACCTACACTGCATATATTCCTTACTATGCTGTATATGTTTTCATTGCTACATGAGACACACAAGCCTGCCTTGCTGACTATACTTGCCTAACTGCCACCCAGATTATGCTGGGTACACACACCTGGTACACGCTGAGAATGGAATGGAATGGGAAAGGAAGAGGGGACTTTCCTCTTCCAAAGGGGAAAAAAAACAAAACAAAACATGAAATGTAACCCTGAATGCAGGGAAAACACCAAAGAATTATCAGTTTTTCTCTTTTAAAACGCACCCATGCCAGAACTCCCAACCAAATCGCACTTATGCCTCCTAGAAAATGCGTATGTTAACTTACAGTCAAGGAAACCAAACTGTCATCTTAAAAGCAAAAGAATTCAACTTTAAAACTGTATATTTAGCTAAGACAGATTATGGTCAACAACCACCAACACAACTCAAAAACATGCCTAAGAGAAGGCAGAGTGTTTCTGGAATTTACTTGTTCCTCCTACACACAAGAAAGAAAAAAAGGCAAACATTTTGCTGCATGTAAGGGATATTCTAAAAACAAAAAAACAGGGTAAACTGAGAGCGCTTTAAAAAGTAAATTTAGGCAAAAAGCCTATGTATTAAAAACAAAAACAAGAAGCAATGTTGATTAAACAAAATCACACTCACTTTTTTCTAAGATCTCATCAAATAGTCCTCTGGCAATCTCAAGAGGGCTTCCTTGATAGTTCAGTTGATAAAGAACCCACCTGCAATGCAGGAGACCCGGGTTTGATTCCTGGGTCAGGAGATCTGCTGGAGAAGGCACAGGCTACCCACTCCAGCAATCTCAGGAATTAAATTGATTTTATCTTATTGACTTATGTTGCTAGTATGAGTCTATAACCACGATCAAATGGTTTTCAGGTACAAAAATATTGACCAGCTCACTCCATTTTGCCCAGGACTTTGCCAGCTGGGGCACTAAATATCTTCTGTCCTGGGAAACCTCTGGGCTCTGAGCAAACCTGGATAGCTGGTTAGTGTAGAAAGACTCCATCCTCAGAATAAAATGACTCAGTTCTCTAGAGAATGACTAATCACCAGGTATGAACTGGGAATAAACAGGGTCAAAATGAAGTCAAACCAGTTCTCAAGCTTTAAGTAAAAACAAGAAGACTCGCTAGTAGGGACTAAATCTTCCCAATCTGTCAACATATAAAGAAGTTTCAGCAACCAGAAAGCATTTGTTAGAGCCCTACAAACCCAAAGAAGACATCCTTACTAATCGCACCTTCTTCTCTTAAGCCCATATTGAAACCTTCTTCTTGTGTAGAAATGCCACCCTCCTTTCCTGGAACCCAGTAGTAACGCTGGAAATAATCACACGTTCTGGCCATTATCAGGAAGGGCCCAAGTGAAGAATATGTTCAGTTTTTAGACAATCAGAAGATTCTTCCTCTTGCCAGCTTTTTATAGGTTCGGGCCAATCTCATTATATAATTTTCCAAGCCAAAAATAAAGGTAACTTAACTAGCCAATGCTGTTTCACCTTCTGAGCTTCTCAGAGATGAACCCAAAGGAAAAAGGATGCCATTTCTTCTTGACAGATTTGGAAATCAAAGGCAGAGAGTACCACAAAATTCACTGAAATTTAAAACATCATACAGCTAAACCAAAAACCCACTGTTCCTGATGCAAATGTTTCAGCAAAGGCTACAGATTCAGCAATGGAATAGTAGATAACAGCTGGGAAAGTAAAAAGCTATGATTAATCTGAGTTGCAAAAAAAAAAAAATTTTTTTTTTTTTTTACAAAATATAACAAGATCTGCCAGCCCTTGTCTAAACGTTAGGCTGTGTATACAGTGGAAAAGAAGAACTCTGAAGGTCAGGCTCACTCTTAGACCCAAAAGGAGTGCTGCTGTTCTCACCGTCATGAACTTGGAATGCCAAGGTTGTGATCTTCTGAGTAACAATCATCAGAGGCCTAAAAGGAAGATAGAAAATAATGAAGACTGGCCACATCGCCACGGGAGAAACTGTTTATTCCATCTCTGGCCCTAGTAGTTTCTCATCTTGACGGTTATTAAGTAAAATACAAAAACCATGGAATTCAAAACAAATTTCCCCCTCCAAATCACCCTGAATAAGGAGAACAAGTGAACAGCAAGATCACCCAGAAAAGTCTCTCTTGCATTTTTACGTGAAGCTAAGTTCCAGAACCAACATTGCCAGCATCTCCTGGAGCTTGTCTGAAACGCTGAAGCTTATGCTCCATCCCCGACCATAAAATGAGAACCTGAATTTTAACAAGATCTCCATGGAATTCAAATGTACACTTAAGCGTAAGCAGCACAAGTCTGGGAAACCCCTAAGCCAGTGCCCTGGTTCCACCTGGATGGGTATATATTTTGGCTTCTTCATCCTAATATGCTCTAACATGGTTTGTTCTATTTAAAGGCAATTCTTCCATGCACACGTAGTAAAGAAAAAGAAACCCATTTGTAAAATGTAGCTTCCTGTAAATAAAGCATTTAGTGACCTAAAATAGCAACAATCTTAATTTGAGGGGGAAAAAAAAAGCTTAAGAAGTGACACCCATATCAATAAGGATGCCAAGATAGTTCAATGGAGGCAAGAATAGTCTTTTCAATAAATAGTGATGGGACTACTAGACAGCCACATAAAAAGCATACTGAAAGCAACTAAAAATGGTTCAAAGGCCTAAATGTAAGAGCTAAAACTACAAAACTCTTACAAGAAAACACAGGCATAAATCTTCATGACCTTCGATGTGGCAACAGCCTCTTAGATATAATGCCAAAAGCGCAAGCAGCCGAAGGCAAAGAACACTGATTAAACGGATGTCATCAAAACTTAAATTTTTTGTGCTTCAAAGGACACACACTATCAAAAAAAAGTGAAAAGACATTTCACAGAAGGTACAAACATATGTGAAAATCATGTATCTGTAAGGAACCTGTACTAGACTACACAAAGGACTCTTCCGAATTAAAAATAAAAAGACAAAAATAACCAGTTAACACTGCCAAAGGCTCTGAGTGGACATTGATCTTATAGAAGAGATACACAAGTGGTGAATAAGCACATGAAAAGATGTTCCACTGTCATCAGCCACCAGAGAAACGCAAATCAAAACCGTGAGACACCACTTGGCAAGCACCAGGATGACCAGAATCAGAAAGACAGGTTGTTTTGGCCACAAGGCAGAGAACTGGAAGCCTCACACATTATTGGTGGGAATATTATATGGTGCAGCTGCTTGAAAAGCAGTCTGGAAGTTTCTCAAAAGGTTAGACATAGAATTACCATATGACCAAGCAATTCCACTCCTAGGTATATACCCATGATGTGTCTACATACATGTTCAAAGCAACATTATTCATAACAGCCCCAAAGGAACAACCCAAATAACCCAAATGTTATATAAATACATTTTACTTATCCATTCATCAGTTGATGGGTGTTTGGATTATTCCTTTCAGGCTGTTATGAATAGTGTAGAGGGATTGGGGGCAGGAGGAGAAGGGGACAACCGAGGATGAGATGGCTGGATGGCATCACGGACTCGATGGACGTGAGTCTGAGTGAACTCCAAGAGATGGTGATGAACAGGGAGGCCTGGCGTGCTGCAATTCATGGGGTTGCAAAGAGTCGGACACGACTGAGCGACTGAACTGAACTGAAACATGTATGTACAAGTCTGTGTGTAGACATATTTTTCTTTCTCATCAACTGATGGGCAAATAAAACATGACATGTCCAAGCAGGGCTTCCCCAGTAGGCTCAGCAGTAAAGAATCTGCTTGCAATGCAGGAGATGTGGGTTTGATCCCTGGTCTGGGAAAATCCCCTGAAGGAGGAAATAGCAACCCACTCCTGTGTTCTTGCCTGTAAAATTCCCTGGAGAGAGGAGCCTGGCGAGCTACAGTCCATGGGGTCACAGAGTCGGACACGGCTGAGCACAGCACACACTCACACACACACACGTGTCCATCCACCAGGATATTCAATAATTCAGTAAAAGCAATGAAGCACTGCTACATGGCTACAGTACGGAGAGACCTGGAACACACTATGCTCAGTGAAAGAAGCCAGGCCCAATGGCCACATACTATGTGATTCCATTTATATGAAATGCCTAGAATAGGCAAATCCATAGAGAAATGAAATAGACTGCTGATTGCCTAAGACGGGAGTAAAGGGAGGAAATGAGTGATAGTTAACGCGTGTAAGTTTCTTTGGGTAGGAGGGTGATGAAAATGTAAAACTAATCACTGTAAATGGTTAGACTCTGTAAATTCACTCTGCGTATATGCCAAAACCTGCTGAATTGTGTCCTTTAAATGGGTGAATTGTATGGTACCTGAATTATATCTCAAGAAAGCTGCAGTTTGGTTTTTCCAATCATTTGGTCTAGCTCAGTACCTTTAATAGCTCTATTCTTGCCCCATAAGACAAGATAAAATCTCACCGCCCAACCACCATGCTGCTGCTGCTAAGTCGCATCAGTCGTGTCCGACTCTGTGCAACCCCATAGACGGCAGCCCACCAGGCTCCCCCGACCTTCCTCTAGACCTTCTAAGTTTAGCCTGGTTTTCTAATCTCCATCCTCATGGCTTCTTACTGAATTTGCCATCTCTAACCCATAAGTTCTGAGGGCTCATTTACATACAAAGCTGAGGTGTGGTCAATGTCGCATCCTTGAGATAACCTTAGGGTGCAGCACAGCCTTTGGGCCCCGAGCTCTGGCCACGCCGGGTGTGGGAGGATGGCAGTGGACACAAAGCATCCTCAGGCCAAAGCTGATGTGTCCACTGTACCCGGCCACCTCTCTCTGAGGTCATTCTCCTCTTTAATTCCTCTCGTTCCCATTTCCATTTTCCATCTCTTTAAAAGAATAAGCATGTAATATTTTCAACTACCAGTATAAACTAAGAAGACACACTATTTTAAAGAGCATGTCAACAAAGGCCCTTTGAAATCTTAACACCTACACCCAACTTTATATCTTAGTTGCAAAAGCCCCACTGCCAACGTTTGAAACAAGAGTCCTCACACTGTGAAAGGTGAAGAGCAGGGGGAGTGAGTGGTTTGCCTGCTGAAGGGAGGGGCGGCTTGCTCTCCGGGACTTGGGCGAAATGGGAGTGGTGGACAGGGGGCCCCCAGGGTGCTCACTCTAGGGCAGCAAGACAGCTCACAGCTGACACTGATTTTGACCACACTCTTATATAGTGGGGAAAAAAAAAAACCTGCTTCCAGAACACAGAAGTTTGGGTCCTAAAAATAAGATACATCAAAACTTTCTATAAGAGCAATTTGGCCTTATAGGCCAATATAACCTCACAGCTCATCTTCTTGATATTCTACCAGACTTCTAACCCAGAATGTATAACAGATGCAGAGAACCGTTTATCTTGAAAGGGACTCACTCTAAGCATCATATTCCAAGTAGCTGCCAAATATGACCGTTTTTTTCCCCAAAGCCTTTTTGTCCTGTAAGACTGTAAGTCTGAGGAATCAGTAATAGGACCTAAGCTCCCAGCCTTCTTTACACAAAGCCCAGCACAAATTATTTTGTATTCTGAGACACATATTGTGATGACCATGCACTTTGCAAACTTAGTTTCTATATTTAATTTATAACTTCATTTTAAAAGGGCTTATAACATTGATATATCCATAAAGAAAATGTATCACAGAATTAGCTTGCTCTTCTCTCTCTACAGAAGATGGATGGATAAAGAACATACGGTATATATATACAATGGAATATTACTCATCCATTAAAAAGAACGAAATGATGCCATATGCAGCAACATGGATGGACATGGACATACTAAGTGAAGTAAGTCAGAGAAACACAAATATCATACACTTATACGTAGAATCTTTAAAAAATTGATACAAATGAACTTATTTACAAAACAGAAACAGACTCACAGACTTAGAAAATGAATATAGTTACCAGTGGGGAAAAATGAGGTGTCGGGGGGAGGATAGATTGGAAGTTTGGGATGGACAATGCTATAATTAAAATAGATAACCAACAAGGACCTACTGTATAGCACAGGGAACTCTATTTTGTAATAACCTGCTGCTGCTGCTGCTGCTAAGTCACTTCAGTCGTGTCTGACTCTGTGTGACCCCATAGACGGCAGCCCACCAGGCTCCCCCATCCCTGGGATTCTCCAGGCAAGAATACTGGAGTGGGTTGCCATTTCCTTCTCCAATGCATGAAAGAGAAAAGTGAAAGTGAAGTCGCTCAGTCTGTCCGACTGTTAGCGACCCCATGGACTGCAGCCCACCAGGCTACTCCGTCCATTGGATTTTCCAGGCAAGAGTACTGGGGTGGGGTGCCATTGCCTTCCCCTAAATGGGAAAATAATTTGAAAAACTGATACATATTTATAATTGAATCACTTTGCTATACACCTGAAACTAACATTGCTCATCAATCATATTCTAATATAAAATTTAAAAAATTTTATAAGAAATGTAACATTTGTTTTCCTTTACCAGGGGTTAGATGTAATGTATTCCACAATTAGGCACACGTTCAGCAAAGCATTTAGTATCTATTCACAGAAACAATGGGCATGAGAAAGCAGCTCTCTGATTGGCTGCTGGGGATGCATAACTGACCGGCTCCAGATGCATCCTCTGGTTCCATTGCCTTGTTGGTGCCGAGCCCACAGCTTCTGAGGCTGTGTCCAATCAATGACTGAGCACAGCTGGGTACCCAGCAGGGCCCTCCAGGCCAGGTATGGTGTTCCTCAGCTGGGGATCCGAGCTGGAGAACTTATCACTGAACTCACTGAAATATTACGAGAACTGCACTGCAGTCCAAGACCTCAGTCCCCTCCTTTCCTCCCCATCTCAGGGGTCAGACGTGCATTTGCATCTGATGGCTCTCCCAGATGGAAGAGCCTCCCTGGTTAGTT
This sequence comes from Oreotragus oreotragus, assembly GCA_006410675.1. Lineage (NCBI taxonomy): Eukaryota > Metazoa > Chordata > Mammalia > Artiodactyla > Bovidae > Oreotragus > Oreotragus oreotragus. Next base: position 145,509 of record SJYX01024168.1, read on the forward strand.
ACCTCCATGTTTTCCCTCACAGGTATTTCACCCAACAAATCTCATACTTCTGTTCCCACCTTGGCATCCACTTCTCACAGAACCCAGACTAATAAAATGCATAATACTAAATATCTGGATCAATATAAATGAGTAACTGTTTTTCCATATGAAATCTGTACCTTTAGGTCTATATAAGAATCATATTGTTATCATTCTTGATGAAAAAAAAATCTTCCTTCTAGGGGAGCAAAAGAAAGAAGCTATGGGTCAAATATTGTTACTCATCACCCAGACTATACTTTCAAAAATATAGTGTTTCTGTTTGAAATATCTGAAGAAAGTTCTAGCAACTTAAATAAGAAACAACTCACATGTGGGATCATGGGCTTATAAAACACACTGGCAACCTGTAGGAAAGGAAATGGGGTTAGACTCCTCCTACATTCTTACTTTCCTGTGGGTGTAAGGAACAGTGCCATACGCTCCTGCTCAGAGGATGTCCATTCTGAACACTTTTTCATTCATCAATTTATTAGATCAGATGCCAAACTCAGATGGCACAGCTTACTGAGACCTCAGAGTTACTGACTTAGGATAAAACTCATACCATAGTACCATCCATGTTGCATTTCAATCAAAAAGTAATATAATCTAAGACACAGACCCCACCTATTTGCACATACTGGGCTGATCAATTCAGTGATTGGGATTATAATAAACCAACAGAGGAAAACATCTCCCATGGAACAACAGGGCAAATGAGCTCTCCTACCCCAAGGGGTGAGAGTGAGCAGTATTTCTAGAATGCCCAACAGGATAACCAGGAACACAAATGGCTATTGTTCCACTGGCGTAGGCTGCAGTTTACCATGATAAGCATGCACAGTCTGCATTCAACTGTTATATTTAAATGACATTTAGAACTTATTATATAAAATTAAAAAAAAACAATTATTGAAATCACCAATAAAGACCACTCCCCAACCCTAGACAGAACCATTGTCTTAGCATTTATTTCCCTCCACTCTTTTTTCCCCCACACATGTCCACATTCATGAAAATGGAATCTCAGTACATGTATTTTTTTGTGTGTGGTTTTGATTTTCCATTGTAAGCATTTCCAGTGTTATTAGATATTCTTTGAAGACATCATTTTAATGGATGCATATTAGTACCAGAATTTATTTTTTAATTTTTTTGGCCATACCATGTGACTTGTGGGATCTTAGTTCCCCAACCAAGGATTGAATCTATGACCTTAGCAGTAAGAGCATGGAGTCTGAACCACTGGACAACCAAGGAATTCCCATTTATCTCAAAACATGTATTTTTTTGTGTGTGGTTTTGATTTTCCATTGTAAGCATTTCCAGTGTTATTAGATATTCTTTGAAGACATCATTTTAATGGATGCATATTAGTACCAGAATTTATTTTTTAATTTTTTTGGCCATACCATGTGACTTGTGGGATCTTAGTTCCCCAACCAAGGATTGAATCTATGACCTTAGCAGTAAGAGCATGGAGTCTGAACCACTGGACAACCAAGGAATTCCCATTTAGTATCATAATTTAACTATTCAACTCTTTTGGACCATTTAGGATGTTTCCAATTTTGCACTATGATTGACAAGTTGAACTATTCATAAGTTGAACACACGTATGAATAAATTTGATTTCCTTCAGGTAATTCAGTTCAGTTCAGTTCAGTCACTCAGTCGTGTCCGACTCTTTGCGACCCCATGAATCGCAGCACGCCAGGCCTCCCTGTCCATCACCATCTCCCGGAGTTCACTCAGACTCACGTCCATCGAGTCCATGATGCCATCCAGCCATCTCATCCTCGGTCGTCCCCTTCTCCTCC
>SJYX01024168.1:155902-179221 GCA_006410675.1 Oreotragus oreotragus
TTGGATGGCATCATCGACTCGCTGGTCATGAGTCTGAGCAAGCTCCAGGAGTTGGTGATGGACACGGAAGCCCAGTGTGCTGTAGTCCATGGGTAACGAAGAGTCAGACACAGCGAAGCAACTGAACAGAACTGAACTGAATGGTTCAGGAGCCCATCAAAAACAGACATAAATTCACAAGGATGATTTGCAAGCAAATGCAATGAAACTGGGAAGATGTATATTCTGATACCAAATGATGCTGAAATTCACAAATTCACATTAAAATAACTCAGGAAGACTAGATCAACCTCAGGAATATTAAGAAGGGATAATAAACATTCATCTGGTAGCAAGGGAAAGCAGGATGCTGAGCCAGATACAGTAAAGCATTCCACAACTTTAGTTCTCTTCATTATTTGCAAGCAAAGATCTTACCACACAGAAATGATTTTTCCCTCCCTGGGTTCAACCATAACCCTTTCCAGACCAAGAAGATGGTGCACAAAGCAAATGTTTAAGGAAAAACTCCCTCATGAGCTGAAGTACTAGAATGGAGTTAGACCTTTTCCCTCTATTATCTGTTCCCCTTCCCAAGCCAGTTCACAAGGGTCAAGGCAGCAGCACAGAGAAGATTCGAGAGACTTTTCCAGGATCCTTTCAAATCAAAAGGAGCTACCACCAGGCCTTCCTGGGACCCTTCACGCAGAGAGAAAAGCAAGTTCATTCAATTATTATAAAACGACCCACCTACGAAGGGTGGGGCCAAGTACTGAGTCCCCAAACAACAGAGAAATACATTCATTTCCCCTGAAAAACCTGAATCCAGGAGCAGCAGAAAGAGCGTGTTTTCTGGGCACAGGCCAACATTCAAATCCAAGCACTGGCCAAACTCATCTGCAGGTGTGAGAAGTCAGGCTAGTAGTTATTTTAGGAAGGAAGGGTGTGGTAGAGATTGGAACATGAGTGACGGTAACACAGTCCTCACTGACCTTGGTGGCAGTTGCAGCGGTGTGTTCACTTTGTGACAACTCACTGAACTGCAGAGCCGTTTGTATACCCAGGGCTTTCCAGGTGGCACCAGTGATAGAGAATCCGCCTGCCAATGCAGGAGACACAAGCGATACGGGGTCGATCCCTGGGTTGGAAAGATACCCTGGAAATGGCAACCAACTCCAGTATTCTTGCCTGGGAAATTTCATGCACAGAGGAGTCTGGAGGGCTACAAAGGAGCCGGACTCGACTGAATGACTGAACACGTACACCCATTCACCTCTCTGAACTTTCATCATTTTCCATCTCAGGGAAAAAAAAATCTATATCCTATAGAGTTCTCCCAGAAAGAATATATTTGCCGCAATGATAGGAAATAGTAAATGTAATTCTATACTGATATACTCAATAAGAGTTTATATATCAAAATAATGAAACATATTTAAGAGCGCTTGGCCTCAAAAGTTGGTAACTGCATCACCAAGTTCCCACACGAGGCCTTCCATCCCAGGAGGTACTGTATTCTGTTCCAGTGGGTTCATATAAGGTAAGTGAAAACCCATGATTTTTGCCCAACAGAGGGGCCTGGGAAGGAACAGAATCGGTACTCCATGAACTCTCTAGATAAATCCTGAATAACAGGCAACTCTGCAGTGGGTTAGGTCCACATGGCAGCAAGTACCAGTCTTCCCCTCCTATTCCCAGCTATGCATAGAACACAACTCATAACTCAGGGAAAGGCAGAGGAAAACAATTCACAAAGAACCCAGCAATCTTGATGTGAACTTAAGCTCAAACCATTCCCTGGTGGCTCAGTGGTAAAGAATCCACCTGCCAATGCAGGAGATGTGGGTTCAATCCCTGGATCGGGAAAATCCCCTGGAGTAGGAAATGGCAACCCACTCCAGTGTTCTTGCCTAGGAAATCCCATGGACAGAGGGGCCTGGCAGGCTACGGTCCATGAGATGATTCAGAATCAGCAACTAAACAAGAAACACCAGACAAACCCCACATCGCACAGACGGGAAGCCCAACACGCAAAGAAGCCGCCTGGCTTTTCCAAGCTCATGCCGCTGCAAACAGCCAGGTTTCCTGACCCCTGCCTGGCGATCTTTCCCAGCAGCAAGAGGAAACAACTTCCCTCCACTGGGAAATGTGAACCACTCCTGACTTCGGCAGTGCTGGCAACCACACAAGCACAGAGAGAGGAGAAGAGCTTGTTCTGGCATTTTTTTCTTTCCAGTCTTAGGACATGGCCCTCTGCTACCACAATGTTATCATGAAGAAACAGTCAGAGCCTGCCTGTGAAGGGCTCCAAGGCTGGAGGATTCCACTCCTGGCTAGAGACTAACACGGCAAGCCTGGAAATACAGCCGGACCCTCTGAAAAATGGACCCCACCTCACCAGCATCACACAGATGCAGGGAGAGCTGACAAATTATAGTTTGTAAGGTAGGTGGAAACCTGCTTTAGAGATGCAACATTTTTATTCGTCATTTAATTGCTTCCAGTGTCAAGTGGAGGAAAAGCCACACATTTTTACCTCCCACTGAAAAAAAAGCATTTTGTCATAACATGAAGCATTTCCCAAATCCATTCTTAACAAATTGCAGAAATACAGATTTCCCATTTCCCTTCTGAAGGAATGACTCTATCCCCTTTAAGGAAGACACTTAGCAGAGAGATGATTCAGTTCAGTTCAGTTAGTCGTGTCCGACTCTTTGCGACCCCATGAATCGCAGCACGCCAGGCCTCCCTGTCCATCACCAACAGGGGGTTCATGTTTGGGAGTTCGTGTAAAAAAATAAATAAATACAAAAAAAATTAAAAAAATAAAAAAATAAAAAATAAATAAAATAAAATAAAATTAAACTATACTATCAAGGGAAGAAATGTAAAGGGCTAAAATGTGAGTCTGTTCTTTCTCTTTTTGAAATAACCAATTTGTTACTAAAGTACTAAATGCTATTACTTCCTAGGAGTATATTTTCTATTAGGAGTGATTGCATGAAATGGAAACTCTGACCACAAGAGATAATAATCTGTGGAAACTTCATTTACCTTGTCCAGCAAGCTCCCTATCCCTTAATCTGTCACTTCTCTTCCAAGAATTACAGCTGCTTAGTGCCACTTAGGGCTTCCTGAGTAGCTCAGCTGGTAAAGAATCTGCCTGCAAAGCAAGAGACGCCGGTTCAGTTCCTGGGTCCGGAAGTTCCCTTCAAGAAGGGATAGGCTACCCACTGCAGTATTCTTGGACTTCACTTGTGGCTCAGATGGTAAAGGATCTGCCTATAATGCGAGAGACCTGGGTTTGATCCCTGGGTTGGGAAGATTCCCCTGGAAGAGGGTGTAGCAACCCACTCCAGTATTCTTGCCTGGAGAATCCCCAGGAAGAGGAGCCTGACTGACAGGCTCTAGTCCATGGACTCACAAAGAGCCAGACTCAGCTGAGTGACTAAGCCACACAGCACAGTGAAAACTAAGGCAGAAGGAGAAGTGCTTTGAAGGACAGACAGAGCCTTTTGGTTCAAAATGGTGTCATATTCACATTTCATGATGTGACCTTCCTAACTCAAATACTCATGCTGCTGCTGCTGCTAAGTCACTTCAGTCGTGTCCAACTCTGTGTGACCCCATAGACGGCAGCCCACCAGGCTCCCCCGTCCCTGGGATTCTCCAGGCAAGAACACTGGAGTGGGTTGCCATTTCCTTCTCCAATGCATGAAAGTGAAAAGTGAACATGAAGTCGCTCAGTCGTGTCTGACTCTTGGCGACCCCATGATTGCAGCCCACCAGGCTCCTCCGTCCATGGGATTTTCCAGGCAAAAGTACTGGAGTGGGGTGCCATTGCCTTCTCATGAGGATATAAGAAAAGACAAACAGTTATGAAAATCAAAGGTAACAGTGAACCAATGGACAGCCACAGAAGTGTTCATCAACCACAGAAGAAGCTGGATGGAGACCCAAAATTGTGGTCTCTGTGGACATGCTTTAACTTCTGAAAGAGAATAGCTTTTTCCAATGGGAAATTAAAAATCAAATTTAAAAATAAACAAGGAAATTTTTTTAATGACTAGTTTAAAAACAGATGGCAACCCACTCCAGTATTCTTGCCTGGAGAATCCCATGGATGGAGGAGCCTGGTGGGCTACAGTCCACGAGGTCACAAAGAGTCGGATACAACTGAGCGACTTCACTTTCACTTTTCTTTCACTTTTCACTTTAAAAACACATTAAGGGAGATCCAGGTTAATTTTTTTTTGAGGGGAAGGCAGTTGATATAGGGATCGTCTTCAAAATACTGAGCAGTATTAGAATCTGTATTGGTGATAGTAAGACAGATAGAAAATCATATCAATGACGTTATTAGACAATGAAGAGATGGTTTCCCACCCACAGAGCAGAGAATAGGGATGGGATGCTAAATATTAACAAAATAAATTTTGATTGAATCTGGTCTACTCAGAGTTAAGGAAGGTGATAGAGGACATGAATTAGGCTGGCACAACTATAAAGTTGAAAGGGAATCCATTCTGTTCAATAATTATATTTAATTAATATTTATATATAGAATATTCTCTTGCATCATTACAATGTTTCATAACATATGTATAAAATACATATTGACTACATACACATATATTCTCATGTGTTGAAAATTTGGTGTATTTTCATGGAGAATGAGTAGTTAAACATGCAAGTTTAGTTAGGCCAGGCACCTGGGTTCTTTGCTCTATCTATGACACTAGTAGAATGTTGTCTATAATTATACATGTGGGTAGCACACAGTGTGGGCTTTCCAGGTGGCACAGTGGTAAAGAATCTGCCTGATAAGGCACAAGATGCAAGAGACATGGTTTCGACCCCTTGATTTGGGAAGATACCCTGGAGGAGGACTTGGCAACCCATTCCAGTATTCTCGCCTGGAGAATCTCATGGATAGAGCTGTCTGGTGGGCTACAGTCCGTAGTGTCTCAAAGAGTCGGGCATGACTGAAGCAACTTAGCACAGCACATAGTTGATTTACAATGTTGTGCTGGTGTCTACTGTGTAGCAAAGTGAATTAGCTATATGTATAAATATGTCCCCTATTTTTTCAATTTCCTTCCCATTTAGGTCCCCATAGACCACTGAGTAGAGTTTCATGTGCTACACAGTAGGTTCTCATTCAGTTCAATTCAGTTCAGTCGCTCAGTCGTGTCCGACTCTTTGCGACCCCATGAATCGCAGCACGCCAGGCCTCCCTGTCCATCACCAACTCCCGGAGTTCACTCAGACTCACGTCCATCGAGTCCGTGATGCCATCCAGCCATCTCATCCTCGGTCGTCCCCTTTTCCTCCTGCCCCCAATCCCTCCCAGCATCAGAGTCTTTTCCAATGAGTCAGCTCTTCGCATGAGGTGGCCAAAGTACTGGAGTTTCAGCTTTAGCATCATTCCTTCCAAAGAACACCCAGGACTGATCTCATTTAGCATGGACTGGTTGGATCTCCTTGCAGTCCAAGGGAATCTCAAGAGTCTTCTCCAACACCACAGTTCAAAAGCATCAATTCCTCGGTGCTCAGCCTTCTTCACAGTCCAACTCTTGCATCCATATATGTCCACAGGAAAAACCATAGCCTTGACTATGTCGTCCCCTTTTCCTCCTGCCCCCAATTCCTCCCAGCATCAGAGTCTTTTCCAATGAGTCAACTCTTGAGAGAGATGATTAGAATTCAAATTTCCCAAGTTCATTTGAATACGGATTTCAATGACTACCCAAGTTAAAAGCAGGCAAAAATATTTTCCCTTGCAAACCAAAAATTTATTGGAAGTAATTACAAGATGATACACTAAAAAATTAAATTCCAATGCTTTTAAGAAGGAAAACTATTGTGCTAACAGTCTTATTAATCAAAGATACTTCCGAGGTTAAAATAAGGCATTTGCTTTTCCAGAGAAGTTATCAAAAAGGAAGCCATCAAAGCGTGAATGTCCTTTCAAGTATATTCAGTCTTTCATTCCATAAATATTTACTGAGTCTTTACTTGTGCCAGGTATTGTTCTAGGCTCTGAGGCTACAACAGTGGAGAGAAAAGTCTTTGTTTTCACAGAGCTCACATTCCAGTGTTACTGAGAGGCTGAATTAATTCTGAGGTTTCAGAAAGACCACAGGAATCAGAGACAGTGCAAGACAGCCACTCCAGGTATTTTCCTGGATTGTCCAAGCATGCAGCCTTCAAGGTAGAATTAAATTACTTCTGCACTTTGAAGTCAAAATATCATAGTAAGAATATTTCTTCCTTTTTTAACACTTCTTTGGGCATATTTAAAGTATCCAAAGTTTTGACACATCATACTCAGAAAATCAGAGCCAAGTTCAAGATAACAGACATATCCATCAGCCCCTCCCCAGGCTGATTCACGCCTCTCGTGATCCCCTTCCCATCTCCCTGAGCCATCTTGCTGCCAGTTACCCCAATCTGATTTCTGTCACTACAGCTTAGTTTGCTTTTTGAGAACAGAATTCGTGGGATCTCCTTCATTCAGCACTTTGATGTTGAGATTCATCCGTGGCACTGTGTGTAGCAATCATTCATTTTTTTTTTCATGGCTGAGTAGTATTCCATAAGGTGACCACTTTCCAGGTTGGTGCCATGACAAATAAGGCTGCCTAATTCTGATAAACTCTCTTTTCCCTGAGTCCTAGTTCGCATCACACTTTTCTTTTTCCAAACAGCTTTCTCTGAAGACCCCCAGAATGTAAGGTTTTCCATCCCTCCCTTCAGATATCCCAGAGAACTTAGGATATACCACATGTGGCTAAGGGAGAAGGCATCCCTTCATGCTGGAAACAGATTTCAAAGATCATGAAAAACCTCACCTTGCATTGTTCATCCCCAGGGTCTTACCTGTGAATATTGGATATGCTTGCAGTGACCATGATTCCATAGCACATTAACACCAGCACAAATAGATGCACAGAATACCTGTAGGACATCATGAAGAGAAAGGGAGGACACCAAATGTATTTCATATTAACATACCTCTTGGCTGTCTCCACCTCCACTCCCACAAAAAAGCAAGCGATCAGTCAACTCATGTTTATTTAAGAGAAAATAAATCAAGTATTTTCATTCTATGCAATAAGATAGCTTGAAATGACACTAGGAAGTCATGACATAGATCTCCAGCTGCAGAGAAGAGAGTTCTTTCTAACTAAAGTATCAAGACCAAAACTGAGCTGACCCAGACACCAACACTTTGACCTGGGGGTGATTCAAAATACTTATCATCCTTTCTCAAATTTTCATTGGAGGAGGAGGAGCCGTAAGTTACTACTCTGAACAAATTCCCTCAAGTTGAACTTCTAAAAATGTTCATTTCTAGAACTTCTTCCCCAAGAAGTATCCCTCCTAGGAGATCTGCCCAGCTTACCTAGTAGAGAAAAGGCTTTCCCTGCTAAAGAAGGACACATTCACGAAGACTGGCCCTAAAACTATTCTTCTACTCTAAGTGCAGGATTAATGCCACAATCTCTAGCAGTGATGCAAGAAAAACACNTCTAGAACTTCTTCCCCAAGAAGTATCCCTCCTAGGAGATCTGCCCAGCTTACCTAGTAGAGAAAAGGCTTTCCCTGCTAAAGAAGGACACATTCACGAAGACTGGCCCTAAAACTATTCTTCTACTCTAAGTGCAGGATTAATGCCACAATCTCTAGCAGTGATGCAAGAAAAACACCAATAGCTATAACAGTTAGGAAAAGTTCCTTGCTGGGAAAATGTAACCTTAGAGCATTCCATTTACATGACCCTGGGTGAGATCAGCAGAAGTCTAATTTTAAGAAAAATTCACTGAATTAACTTCTGTTAGAATCAATTTATTGGTTTCAGTTTCTGGAGATTCCTGCAATATCCCCGTTATTTTACAATAAGAGTAAATGTCATATTTTTTCTTCCTTTGTGTCTGGGAAATGCCAAGAATATCTCCACAAAAACACTCAAATGATAAACGCTTAGAATGTAGGAGGTTCATACTCACCAGCCAAAACAAAAGATGACAAAATAGATGCCAAAAATGGTGGCAAATGCATGCCGGACATCAGGACTGGTTTTCCCGGGACTCAGGTAGAGGCGGAACCAGAAAGCCGCACACAAAGCGAAGAGCTGGCAGGCCACAAAATTCACCTGGACGGGGGCAGTGAGAGTCAGAACCTTTGCTGTTTGGCCCGTGTGTGGATTTCCTCTCCCTCCTTCTTGCAGATTCTACATCAAGATGCCTCTCAGACATGGATGCTTTGCTCGGAAGAGCACTCGTTTGGAGGTTAAAAGATAACCATACCCTCATCTGGTAGAAGAAGTGACCAGCCCCAGAGATTCTTCTCCAATCCTCTGAGATGAGGCAAAGTTGCTTTCCCATCGACAAACTGGAGGCTTTTTATTGGAGTGAGCCTTAGTTGACTGTGAGGTCACTTTGCTAAGTGTCTTCCCTACCCACAGCCCTTAGCATTATCCTAAGATAAAGAACGTATTCTTTTTGACATGTCGATAAATCAAATCCTTGAGGCTTCCCTTACAGTGAAGTGAAGTAAAAGTTGCTCAGCTGTGTCCAACTCTTTGCAACCCCATGGACTACACAGGCCATGGAATTCTCCAGGCCAGAATACTGGAGTGGGTAGCCTTTCCCTTCCCCAGGGGGGTCTTCCCAACCCGGGATCGAACCCAGGTCTCCCGCATTGCAGGCGGATTCTTTACCAGCTGAGCCATAAAAGAAGCCCAAGAATACTGGAGTCAGTAGCCTATCCCTTCTCCAGCGGATCTTCCTGACCCAGGAATCGAACCAGGGTCTCCTGCATTGCAGGCAGATTCTTTACCAACTGAGCTATCAAGGGAAGCCCTTTCCCTCACTGGTACCTAAGAAAGCAAATGCTTCTCCAAAACAATCATCAGCTGGTTTGGGGGGGCTTTTTTTAAGATTTTTTTTTTTTTAATATGGATGATTTTTTTCAATATATGGACCATTTATTTAAAGTCTTTATTGAACTTGTTATAATATTGCTTCTGCTTTATGTTTTGGTTTTTTGGCCCTGAGGTATATGGGATCTTAGCTCCCTGACCCTGGATCAAACCTGCAACCTGCTGCAGGGAGTGAAGTCTTAACCAGAGAAGTCCCTCATCAGCTGTTTTCTGACTCTAATTTCTCTCATTTTAAATTAACACCAAATAAGAGATTGCCCAAATCCAAAGGGGTACTCCAAAGATACTCAGAAAAACAGACAGCCCTGTATTAAACTTTCAATATCAAGACTATCTAGTTATGTAAAATAGGCACTATATTTCCTTAGAAAAATCTCAATGACCTCTCTCTCAAAAATATTTTACCTAAAAGAAACTATAAATTATTTATAATTTCCTGATACCCTTAGGTATGCAGAGTACATCACGAGAAACACTGGGCTGGATGAAGCACAAGGTGGAATCAAGATTGCTGGGAGAAATATCAATAACCTCAGATATGCAGATGACACCACCTTTATGGCAGAAAGTGAAGCGGAACTAAAAAGCCTCATGATGAAAGTGAAAGAGGAGAGTGAAAAAGTTGGCTTAAAGCTCAACATTCAGAAAACAAAGATCCTGGCATCTGGTCCCATCACTTCATGGCAAATAGATGGGGAAACAGTGGAAACAGTGAGAGACTTTATTTGGGGGGCCTCCAAAATCACTGTAGATGGTGACTGCAGCCATGAAACTAAAAGACACTTGTTCCTTGGAAGAAAAGTTATGACCAACCTAGACAGAATATTAAAAAGCAGATATTACTTTGCCAACAAAGGTCTGTCTAGTCAAAGTGATGATTTTTCCAGTAGTTATGTATGGATGTGAGAATTGGACTATAAAGAAAGCTGAGTGCCAAAGAATTGATGCTTTTGAAGTGTGGTGTTGGAGAAGACTCTTGAGAATCTCTTGGACTACAAGGAGATCAAACCAGTCTATCCTAAAGGAGATCAGTCCTGAATACTCATTGGAAGGACTGATGGTGAAACTCCAATATTTTGACCGCCTGATGTGAAGAACTGACTCATTTGAAAAGACCCTGATGCTAGGAAAGATTGAGGGCAGGAGGAGAAGGGGACGACAGAAGATGAGATGGTTGGATGGCATCACCAACTCAATGGACATGAGTTTGAGTAAATTCCGGGAGTTGGAGATGGACAGGGAAGCCTGGCCCTGGGGTCCATGGGGCCACAAAGAGTCGGACACAACTGAGTGACTAAACTAAACTGAACTGAGACCCTTAGGAAAGAGCAAGGGACTTAACACAAAATATATTGAAAGGTTTAACCATTAAATTAACCCTAGAAAAGTACTTTAGACCTTTCAGAGTATTCAGAATGAAAACTTCAGCATCAGTTTGCTTTTAGAAGGGATCAAGGATATAGTATCTGAATAAATCATCAACTTCAGCCTTGACAGTTTTTCACACTACAAAAAAACTGTAGTTTAACCATTAAATTAACCCTAGAAAAGTACTTTAGACCTTTCAGAGTATTCAGAATGAAAACTTCAGCATCAGTTTGCTTTTAGAAGGGATCAAGGATATAGTATCTGAATAAATCATCAACTTCAGCCTTGACAGTTTTTCACACTACAAAAAAACTGACTGTTAGTGAAATTCATCAGGGTTATTATGCTCCACAGTAGGGCTGGAGGTAGGCGACATCAGCTCCATTCCAGCTTAACTGTTTTCGCAATAAAAGAAAACAAGAATAGTCCTTATAATTCATAGGAAATACTTTCAGAGAATTTTACTTTGAAGAATTGACCGTGCTGAGTTCCCGCTCTATTTGGAGATTGTTCTCCACCAGTCTTTCCAAAAACATGTTCCCACTACTGTCCCACCCTCCCTCTCTACCTTGAAAGACAGAGAGGAGGTGAAGTTTGATCCTCGCTTGTGTGATATGGTCCTATCTCTTTATAGACTAAATGTACAGCCAACAACTCACACATAGGGACTTCCCTAGCAGTCCAGTGGTTAAGATTTCATCTTCCAATGCAGGGGGTGCAGGTTTGATCCCTGGTCAGAGGGCTAAGATCCCACATGTCTCAGGGCCAAGAAAACCAAAACATAAAACAGAAGCAATATTAAAACAAATTCAATAAAGACTTTAAAAAATGGTCCACATTAAAAAAAAAAAAATTCTTTAAAGAAAAAAACCTCATGCACACACAAACAGAAAATAACTGTCTAAGCGAGGTTCTGAATGTAAAGGAACTAGCAACTAGAAAGTCAAAGTTACGATCATCTGTAGGTGATCAATCACATGTTCCTTCATTCTCTCAGCCCAGGGACCAGTCCACAGTGGAACATAGTAACTCAGAAGCGCAAACAAGGAGAAATCTGCTCCATTCTTTCTGGCTGGCCAGTAATCACTGAGCATCCCTGGCCACGAGGAGTGATTCAGAAAGGCTACCCACTCCAGTATTCTGGCCCAGAGAATTCCACAGGCTGTCTAGTCCATGGGGTCACAGAGAGTCGGACACGACTGAGTGACTTTCACTCACACTCGGGGGCTAGAACAGCAGTTCTCAGAAGTATGGCCCCAGCCCAGCAGCCTCACCTGCAAACCTGTTAGAAGCACACACTCTCAGGTCCCATCCCTGACCCATTAGATACTTCCAGGGTGGGCCCAGCAATCTGCATTTATCCCACCCCCCCCGCAAAAGACTGTGATGCACACTCAAGCTTGCGAGCCACTGGGCTGGAGGAGAAAGAAGGCATCATCTCTGCCTGCGGAAGCTTATAGTCTACCTGGCAACAGAACACAGATAACCAACAAGTAATTGTAAAATAACATTAACACTGTGTGCCCTTTACACCCAAAGTAAATGAGAAGTTCACAGTTAAGGTGGGATGCGATTCAGATTGACAATCGGGAAATAAATGAAAATTGAGGAATGTTATGAACATTTAAAAATACTGTTGCCTAGGCCCTATCCTCAAGCATTCTGATGTTGATGGCCTGGCGACAGGACTTTTTAAAGCGTTCAGGTGATTCTTCTATGCAGGCAGGATGGATTCAACTTGGTTTACAAGAATAGAGTCCTACAGAGGCACCCATTACAAGCTGGACTTTTCCAGAATGAAAAACACAAAACACAGGACAGGTAGGTTGGACTGTGCGAGTTAGGGGCAAGGATGAGGTGAAATAGATTTAAGAGTGACCAAAGCCTGGCATCCATCACTTAGCCAACCTCAAGTCTCCTGAGCTGGGCTGCTTGTCTTCAAGATTTCTCTAAACCCATCTCCAAGGAAGAGAGGGCCTCACTGTGGGAAAATCACATCTGACTTTGTTACCCTAGGGATTGAAAAAGAGAAGAAGATGGCTCACTTGGCCATGGGAGCAATCTGCTATTTTTTATAATAGTCAATGTAATATCATGTGTAACCAAATATTCAGTTGGCCCTAGTTCTGCCACTAAAAGGTCAACTGGGTGGCCTTAGGTAATTCATGGGTTAATTTCACAACATTTACTGATTGACTCTATCCATAGGATACTGGGGACAGTGAGCAACACATTGTCACTACCCTCAAGTCAAGAAGCAGAGACGTACATGCTCTGGGTTTCAATTCCTTTTGAAGTGGTCTTTCATGTCTCTTCCAGCCCTGATGGTCTCTGATTCCACATCTGACCAGAATCTTTTCCCTGAACTCTTGGTGCCCAAATGCAACACTTCAGTATGGATTAAAAGTTTCCCCCCTATACACAAACACAACGCACCCCTCCACCTTCATCCCAGCAATGCGTCTCTAGCCAATCCTCAGGTGGCTAGTGGAGGGTTCCAGAGCAAACTATTCTAAGGTGATATGAAAACACACAATGGCAGCACTTGGTTCTGCAGGAAGGTTCTAGCAGAATTACTTTCCAATTACTAGAGGTACATCTGAAAAGGTACACGCTGAACCATGGTTAGATACCACTTCACACCCGTTAGGATAGTAATTATTTTAAAAACAAAATAATGAGCATTGGCAAGGATTTAGAGAAATTAGAAGAATCCTTGTACACTGCTGGTGGGAATCGAAAGTGATACAACTGCTATTGAAAATTGTACGGTGGTTCTTCAAAAAATTATAATACAGCAATTCCACTTTTGGGTGTGTACCCCAAAGCACTGAAAGCAGGGTCCTGAAGAGAAATCTTCCCCCCAGGTTTAGAGCAGCATTGTTCTCAACCCAAATGTCTATCAACAGATGAATGGATAAGCAAAACGTGGTATAAATACATACAATGGAAGATTGTTCAACCTTAAAATGGGGGAAATTCTGACACATGCTACAACACAGATAAACCTTGAAGATATTATCCTAAGTGAAATAATCCAGACACAGAAGGACCAATATCTGATTCCACTTATATGAGATACCGGGCTTCCCTCGTAGCTCAGCTGGTAAAGAATCCGCCTGCAATGCAGGAGACCTAGGTTTGATCCCTGGGTTGGGAAGATACCCTGGAGAAGGGAAAGGCTATCCACTCCAGTATTCTAGCCTGGAGAATGCCATGGACTGTATAGTCCATGGGGTTGCAAAGAGTAAGGACCAATATCTGATTCCACTTATATGAGATACCGGGCTTCCCTCGTAGCTCAGCTGGTAAAGAATCCGCCTGCAATGCAGGAGACCTAGGTTTGATCCCTGGGTTGGGAAGATACCCTGGAGAAGGGAAAGGCTATCCACTCCAGTATTCTAGCCTGGAGAATGCCATGGACTGTATAGTCCACGGGGTTGCAAAGAGTCGTACATGACTGAGTGACTTTCACTTCACTATTTCATAGGAGGTACCTGCTGCTGCTGCTGCTGCTGCTAAGTCACTTCAGTCGTGTCCGACTCTGTGTGACCCCATAGACAGCAGCCCACCAGGCTCCCCCGTCCCTGGGATTCTCCAGGCAAGAACACTGGAGTGCGTTGCCATTTCCTTCTCCAATTCATGAAAGAGAAAAGTGAAAGTGAAGTCGCTCAGTCTGTCCGACTGTTAGCGACCCCATGGACTGCAGCCCACCAGGCTACTCCGTCCAATGGGTTTTCCAGGCAAGAGTACTGGGGTGGGGTGCCATTGCCTTCCCCAAGGAGGTACCTAGAAAAATAAAATTTATCAAGACCGAAAGCAGAATGGTGCTTGCCAGCAACTGAGAGGTGGAGAGAACAGGATTGTTACTGAATGGGTATGGAGTTTCAGTTTTACAAGATGAAGAGAGTTCTGGATATGAATGATTTGGTAATAGTTTCATGACAGAGTGAGTGTACTTACTCCCACTGAATTGTACTACATGCTTTAAAATGGGAAACCCTGTATCATGTATACATTACTACAGTTTTCAAAATATACACAGGCTGGAGCACAATACCCATTTCTTTGTGTTTCCTAGTTCATATCAATACTGGTAGCTGGTAGGAACTATGACCATCTCTGCAGCCAAGAGTGGCTACCTGACAACGATTCATATATGAACATTATTAGATCTTTGCTCCTTTCTTCCCTCGTGACTCAGAGGTTAAAGTGTCTGCCAGCACTGCAGGAGACCTGGATTCAATCCCTGGGTCGGGAAGATCCCCCGGAGAAGGAAATGGCAACCCACTCCAGTCTTCTTGCCTGGAGAATCCCATGGACAGAGGAGCCTGGTGAGCTACAGTCCACGGGGTTGCAAAGAGTGGGACATGACTGAGCGACTTCACTTTCTTTCACTTTCTCTGAANTCTTCTTGCCTGGAGAATCCCATGGACAGAGGAGCCTGGTGAGCTACAGTCCACGGGGTTGCAAAGAGTGGGACATGACTGAGCGACTTCACTTTCTTTCACTTTCTCTGAAGGGTTAACAAAACTGGACGTTATATTTTATATATAATGTTACATTTCAGAAATAAATCCACAAATGGGTTTGATCCAATCTATGGGATCTATTTCCAAATAATCTTACAGGGAGGGAGAGTGGAGTAAGTATAAGTCAGTGGCCCTCAACTCGGGAGGGTGTGCTCCCCAGGGAACACTTCCAGTTGTCATAACCAGGACGCAGGGAGGGTAGTGCTATCGGCATCTAGTAGGTAGAGGCTAGGGATCCTGCTAAATATCCTACAAGGCACAGGACAGCCTCCCATTCAAAGACTTTTCCAGTCTAAAATGTCAATAGTGCCAAGGTGAAGAACCCTGGTATAGATGAAACAAGGCTGGCCGTGAGTTTAAAACTGTTAAGGCTGTGTGTTGGGCACATGAAAAGTTTGCTCTACTGACATCTCCACGTTCACCTTTATGTTTAACCTTTTTCATAATAAATAGGTTTTTAAAATGACACAGCTCCAGGACTTCCCTGGTGGTCCAGTGGCTAACATTCTGTGCTCCCGGTGCAGGGGGCCTGGGTTTGATCCCCGGTCAGGGAGCTAAACCCCACATCCCGCAATGAAGACCCCGTGTATCGCAACTAAGATCCGTCGCAGCCAAATAAATTAGAAAACATTAAAAAAATATAACACAACTCTGGACAACAAGTCTCTGACCAGAGATAATACAGATTCTAAACCCGAGTGATTCCAAGTAGTTGAAATGCAGGTTTCTTTATCCTCATCAGAGAAACAGCTAAGTTAGTGGGGAAATACATATTAATATACGAACAAACCAAAACAGTAAAGAGATGGTGCCTTCCTAAATAGGAAAAGAACCACCTTTTTATGAAATGATCAAACTCCTGAAAGAAGAAAGCCAAAAGTGTCACAAATACAAAAGAAAAGGATTTCCCTTCAATAATAATCAAATTAAGTACTTGTCACCTCCCAGTCTTTTACCAGAAATAGAACCAGGGCTTCCCTGATGGCTCACTGGTAAAGAATCTGCCTGCCAATGGAGACACAAGTTTGATCCTTGGGTTGGGAAGATCTCCTGGAGTAGGAAATGGCAACCCCACTCCAGTATTCTTGCCTGGAGAATTCCATGGACAGAGGAGCCTGGAGGGCTCGTGGGCTACAGTCCATGGGGTCACAAGAGTCAAACACAACTTAGAGACTCAACAACAGTCTTCAGTTCAGTTCAGTTGCTCAGTCGTGTCCGACTCTTTGCGACCCCATGAATCGCAGCACGCCAGGCCTCCCTATCCATCACCATCTCCCGGAGTTCACTCAGACTCACGTCCATCGAGTCCGTGATGCCATCCAGCCATCTCATCCTCGGTCGTCCCCTTCTCCTCCTGCCCCCAATCCCTCCCAGCATCAGAGTCTTTTCCAATGAGTCAACTCTTCGCATGAGGTGGCCAAAGTACTGGAGTTTCATCATTAGCATCATTCTTTCCAAAGAAATCCTAGGGTTGATCTCCTTCAGAATGGACTGGTTGGATCTCCTTGCAGTCCAAGGGACTCTCAAGAGTCTTCTCCAACACCACATTCAAAAGCATCAATTCTTCGGGGCTCAGCCTTCTTCACAGTCCAACTTTCACATCCATACATAACCACAGGCAAAACCATAGCCTTGACTAGACAGACCTTAGTCGGCAAAGTAATGTCTCTGCTTTTGAATATACTATCTAGGTTGGTCATGACTTTCCTTCCAAGGAGTAAGCGTCTTCTAATTTCATGGCTGCAGTCACCATGTGCAGTGATTTTGGAGCCCAAAAAAAGTCTGACACTGTTTCCACTGTTTCTCCATCTATTTCCCATGAAGTGATGGGACTGGATGCCATGATCTTCGTTTTCTGAATGTTGAGCTTTAAGCCAACTTTTTCACTCTCCTCTTTCACTTTCATCAAGAGGCTTTTTAGCTTCTCTTCACTTTCTGCCATAAGGGTGGTGTCATCTGCATATCTGAGGTTATTGATATTTCTCCCAGCAATCTTGATTCCAGCTTGTGTTTCTTCTAGTCCAGTGTTTCTCATGATGTACTCTGTATATAAGTTAAATAAGCAGGGTGACAATATATAGCCTTGACGTACTCCTTTTCCTATTTGGAACCAAGACCCAGTTTCACCACGTACAGGCTGAAGAGTTACAAAGCTCATTTCATCTTGGCTCCTAGTGCATGTGGTGGAGGTAATAACAGTAGTACTAGGGAGTTCCCAATTGGTCCAGTGGTTAAAACTCCATCCCAATGCAGGGTTCAATCCCTGGTCAGGGAACTAAGATCCCTCATGCCACGTGGTATGGACAAAAAAAAAATAGTAGTTGTCCTTCTCAAGTCGCTTTGAGGACTAAAGAAGTTAATGTAGATCATTCAGAACAGTCCTGGCACTGACAAGTACTTGCTATTAATATTATTATATATCCACTAAATTAACACAGGAGGAGAAGGAGGCAACAGAGGATGAGATGGTTGGATGGCATTAGCGACTCAACGGACATGAGTTTGAGCCAACTCTGGGAGATAGTGAAGGACAGGGAAGCCTGGTGCCCTGCAGTCCATGGGATCACAAAGAGTTGGACACAACTTAGCAACTGAACAACAACAACACACAAGCTGTATGTTTGATGAACTTAACACACAGTCCCCAGTTAAGTCACAGCACTAAACTGCTATGTTGTTAAGAATCGGCTTACCCAGTCTCACTGTTGCCCTTGGACTGATTCCCTTTCCCACCCATCATTCAAGCAGCTGCCCAAGCCCTCCACATTCCTTTCTTCCCCAGGGACAGGCCATGCAGCCTAGGATGAGAGAGGCAATCCCTGGGTTTTCCAGTTCCTGAGTAGCATTTTCTAAGAGCAGAGATAAATCTGAAAGTCAAAACAGTCTCCAGAAACTTAGGAAAGTTTTCCTTTTTCCTTTTTAATTCTGAAAGCTTATCTTCATAGCTAAAGAGCAAAACTGAAGAATTTAAAGCATGGAGTTTTACCATAATCCCAGAGGGGAGAAAAGCTCTTAATGATATAAGAGCTATTTTTTGGCACAAAAGTTGATAAAAAGTGTTTGGCCAGCAGACTGAAGGAGAGATTCCATGGGGTTGAGCTAGCACTTGGGGCTTCCCCAGTGGCTCAGCAGTAAAGAATCTGCCTGTAATGCAGGAGCTGTGGGTTCAATCCCTAGGTCAAGAAGATCTCATGGAGGAGGACATNAAAAGTGTTTGGCCAGCGGACTGAAGGAGAGATTCCATGGGGTTAAGCTAGCACTTGGGGCTTCCCCAGTGGCTCAGCAGTAAAGAATCTGCCTGTAATGCAGGAGCTGTGGGTTCAATCCCTAGGTCAAGAAGATCTCATGGAGGAGGACATAGCAACCCACTCTAGTATTCTTGCCTGAAGAATCCCATGGGCAGAGGAGCCTGGTGGGCTACAGTCCACAGGGTCACAAAGAGTTGGGCACGACTGAAGCGACTTAGCACAGAACCACACAGGACCAGCACTTAGACACCGGGACAAAACGGTAAAAGGAAAGATGCTCAGACCATTAAGTGGATGGGATTCCTAGAAAAGCCTACAGGAAGCATGCAGATATCACAGTAGACGAGATGGTTTCCTGGCTTCTCAGAATGCAGCCGGGGAAGACGGCCAACAGTATAGAGAAGCACTCTGCTGCTGCTGCTAAGTCACTTCAGTCGTGTCCGACTCTGTGTGACCCCATAGACGGCAGCCCACCAGGCTCCCCCATCCCTGGGATTCTCCAGGCAAGAATACTGGAGTGGGTTGCCATTTCCTTCTCCAATGCATGAAAGAGAAAAGTGAAAGTGAAGTCGCTCAGTCTGTCCGACTGTCAGCGACCCCATGGACTGCAGCCCACCAGGCTACTCCGTCCATTGGATTTTCCAGGCAAGAGTACTGGGGTGGGGTACCATTGCCTTCCACGAGAGAAGCACTCTAGAGGAACACAAAGATGGAGTAGAGGCCAGCAAAGTTCCGATGGCACAGGAACCTGATGCCCGCCAAGAGCACAAAAGCCTGCAAATCATTCCCAGGTGTAGAGGGAGACAAACCTTCACAGCCTTAAACAGAAAGTGAGCTAACTAAAACTGGCAATTCAGCTTGAAAACTAAACTAAGTTTAGTAGGGAAAAATGTTTAAAGTTCTATTTTTTTGTGTCATCTGTCTGTGGCTGTAAATCTTATTTTTTTTAATATTTTGGAATTTATATTGGAATATAAATATAACACAAGCTGGAATTTATATTGGAATATAGATGATTAACAATGTTTTGATAATTTCAGGTAAACAGCAGAGAGACTCAACTATACATCATAAACATGTATCCATTCTCCCCCAAACTCCCCTCCTATCCAGTCTGTGTGACTATAAATTTTAAAACTACGATTATCTATTAGAAATGTGCACCAAAACTTTAACACACACACACAAAAAAGACACCTCAATATTATTTTTAATGGCAAAAAGAAGCAAACTAAAAGTTCAACAATTAGTAAAGACACTGGTTAACATGTGAAAAAAAGGGTGCATCTGGCACTATAATCCTTTCAAAAGGAATATGGTCATGTCAATGTATGACAAAACCAATACAATATTGTATAGTAATTAGCCTACAAAAAAGTGAAAAAAAAAATTTTTTTTAAGTGGGGATATGGTAGGTAGTATTTACTACAAGTAACACTTTTGACCAACTCCTGGAAATTTATTCATTGGAATGATAAAAAGCTTAATGCTGAACAAAAGTCAAGATATTATTTATAAGACAAAATGAAGCAAAATCTACCTACATGTAGGATAATAGAGAGATAGTAATTAATGGTAAACCTGTTCAGTATAACAGTATTAAAAATGGGCCTTACAAAGCACCTATAATAAAATGAAAAACATTTGCTATAACTAATAAAAAGCAGAAGATAAAACTGTATAAATATGTACAACTATATTTTAAAAAACAGTAGCACGTGAAAAGGCAAAGACATGTAAAATTGAATATAGCTGTTTTATCAGGATGGTAGGAATCTTGGCAAATTCTTTGTAAATTTTTTTTCCAATTTATAATTGCAATTTCCATATGGAATTTCTCATACACACACACCACACACAATCAGGGCACTTAAACTCATAACAATTCTTATTTAATTCTACTTACTCTATCCTCAGGGCTGCATTTATTAGCCCTTACTATATATATCAAGTTTAGGGAGGAATTAGGCATAAACAGAAGTTAACTTGAAAAAAGCTTCATCTTAAAGAAAAACATGCTTTTTACAGGCAGCAAAATGTCAGGAGTTAATCATGTAGATGGGCAAAGAAGATGAAAATAGATAGTTTTACTTTTAATAAACCCTTCCCTGGCAGTTTCAGATACTAAAGAATCTGCCAGCAATGCAGGAGACCTAGGTTAGTTAACCTGAAAAAAGCTTCATCTTAAAGAAAAACATGCTTTTTACAGGCAGCAAAATGTCAGGAGTTAATCATGTAGATGGGCAAAGAAGATGAAAATAGATAGTTTTACTTTTAATAAACCCTTCCCTGGCAGTTTCAGATACTAAAGAATCTGCCAGCAATGCAGGAGACCCAGGTTTGATCCCTGAGTCAGGAAGATCCCCTGGAGAAGGGGATGGCAACCCACTCCAGAATTCTTACCTGGGAAACCCCATGGACAGAGGAGCCTGGCGGGTTACAGTCCATGTGGTAGCAAAGAGTCGGACATGACTGAGCAACTAACACTTTCACACGTTCATATTTAAAAGGAAGGTGTGCCAAGCCTTTATTTTTCTACTGATGCCCTCCCTCTAGAGCAGGAAAGCAAGCTGCATTTCCATTCGTGATGTCCCACAACACGCCCTTCACAATGAAAGGATTGCCCAGGCCCTTCTGCAGAGGAAATGGTATAGCACAGCTGTTTTGATCAAACACAACCCAGATTCAGCAAGAGCTCAATTTCCACCACTCTCACAAGATTTCAAAGTCACGGCAAGGAAACAAAACATATGCCCAGGGAGGTGGGAGGGAGTTCAACAGACATATGAGTTCAATATACCAAAGGCTGAGTCATGTATGGGAGAAACTAACACAATATTGTAAAGCAATCATCCTCCCATTAAAAGAAAAAAAACAAAACATGCCCAAGGGTTTGACTTATTTCACCAAAGGCCCATCATTTAGTGCTTAGTTGCTCAGTTGTGTCAAGACTCTTCATGACCCCATGGACTGTAGCCAGCCAGGGTCCTCTGTCCATGGGGATTCTCCAGGCAAGAATACTGGAGTGGGTTGCATGCCTTCCTCCAGGGGATCTTCCCAGCCCAGGGATGGAACCAGGGTCTCCTGCACTGCAGGCAGATTCTTTGCCAGCTGAGCCATAGGGAAGCCCAATCACAATGAGCTGCAATCTTCCAATGGAAGTTTTTGATCTTTCTGCTCTCATGTGCTGCTTGAAAGGCATTTCTTGGGGATTTATGTTCCCAAGAAACCCCTCAAACTTTGCCAGGAGCACAAAACACTACCTTCCTCCTAATGAAGAGATGCAAGCTGGCTATTTTTAACAAACAGCAAATATTAACAATCCAAAATTATTTCCCTACCACAGTGATTTACCGGAGGCTCACCAATGAGACAACGGCAGCTGTTCAGGCCTGGAATGTTTTTCTCAGCAGCACTGCCTTATATGCCCCAAGACAAAACCAACCTAATTAAACAATTCCTTATTTAAAGGCAAGCCGTCTCTCTTTCACAGTGCTCTTTTGCATTGCCTCCTACAAATGAATGTGGCTGGGGAAGAAAACAAAAAATGCAATTCCTTTCTGTATCACAAAACAAAAAGTGGCTGTACCATATTCTTTAGCTACTTTGCACTTTCAAAGACATCCTTGTCATACTTTAATTCCAGGTTCCTTGGGAGGTCAGCAAGAAATGCCTTCAAATCTATGATAAGCCATTTTCCAAGCTTGTAGGTAAGCAAATAGTACTGAAAAGTGATAATCAATGTGCAAATTTATAATCAAACTCCTAACTGATATTCCGTCTCATTGTAACAATCAACACTATTTTTTTGAGTGCTTACTGTCAGGCACAGTAATAAACTTGATACAGATGAAGTCCTTTCAGCTTCACAACTTTATGAAGTAGCTTACTCCCACTTTACACAGGAGGAAAAGGAAGAACAAAGGCTGAATTCACAAAGCCAGTGAGCAACAGAGCCAGAATTTAAAACCTGGCCTAAGTCCCCACTGAAGATACTGTATCACTTCCTTCACCTTCAAACAGTCTGCCCAGAAATACTATCACCCGGGGGAGAATTCAGTAGCTACCTGTATTAGTTTGCTAGGGCTGCCATGTGAAAGTATCACAGACTGGAGGGCTTCAGCAACAGAACTTGTTGCCTCACAATTCTGGAAGCCCCAAATTCAAGATGGCAGCAGGGCTGGTTTCTTCTGAGGCCTCTCTCCTTGGCTTGCAGACGGCCGATGTCTCCCTCCCAGAGGGTCTTCCCAAAGTTCCTCCTTTTTATAAGGACATTGTCATTGGATTAGGACCCAAAAGAAAGACCTCATCTAACTCAGTGACCTCTTGAAAGGTACCATCTCCATCGCGTTCTAAGATGCTGGAGGAGGAGGTTGTTCAGTCACTCAGTCGTGTCTGAATCTCTGCGACCCCACAGACGGCAAAACCCCAGACTTCTCTGGCCTTCACCACCTCCCGGAGTTTGCTCAAACTCACCTCCAGTGGGTCAGCGATGCCATCCAACCATCTGGGAGTTAGGACTTCAGAACTGGGTTTTTGCAGGAACGTAATTTGGCCTATGACACTTCCCCATAAAAAACCCTCGACTCAAAGACAAGGAATGAAACAGACCTCATTAAGGAATGAAACACTTCATTTTCCTTGTGCCCGCAGGTGGGAAGTTAGCAACACCCAAACCAAACTGTGAGGGATGCCGTGGGGCTCGAGCTGGGGGGCCCTCCTCGCCTGGAGGTACCTCTCAACCCACTGCAAACAGCTACTGAGAGGGCTTCCCAGGAGTGCCCTGGCCTCCCTGCTTCCGCTTAGGTCAAAAGCTCATTAGCCCACAAAGGGTTTACGCTCCTTGAGAAAGTTCATGAGCCCTCAGCCTTTTGTTTCAAACACACATGTGTAAGTAATAACAATCGACACTGATTGAGCATGTATGTGTACTGAGCAACACAAACGCTGGCTGTTTTTCTAAATGTAAGTGCTCCGTTGCCTCCGACTCTTTTGCATCCTCATGGACTGTAGCCTGCCAGGCTCCTCTGTCCATGGAATTTCCCAGGCAAGACGCTGGAGCAGGTTACCACTTCCTCCTCCAGGGGAATCTTCCTGATTCAGGGATCAAACCCTCATCTCCTGCATTGGCAAGGAGATTCTTTACCACTTCACATCTATCATCTCACTGAATCTTCCCCACAACCCTCAAGGACTACTGAGGAAACTAAGACGTAAAGTAAATGGCCCCAAAACACTCAGCTCC
>SJYX01024168.1:184044-195815 GCA_006410675.1 Oreotragus oreotragus
AAGAGACAGAGGCTACTCCGTCCATTGGATTTTCCAGGCAAGAGTACCGGGGTGGGGTGCCATTCAGTTACTAATAGCTAGTATTTAGAGTAGTCATCCCTGGTGGCAGATGGTAGAGAATCTGCCTGCGAGGTGGGAGACCTGAGTTCAATCCCAGGGTCGGGAAGATCCCCTGGAGAAGGGAAAAGCAACTCACTCGGTATTCTGGCCTGGAGAATTCCACACAGAAGCCTTTTGGGTTATAGTCCATGGGATCACCAAGAGTTGGAGACGACTGAGTGACTAACACTATCAGTATTTAGAATGCTAACTATTGGGATGGCCAGAAGCTTCATTCGGGTTTTTCCATCACATCTTCCCAAAAAACCCAGATGAACTTTTGACCAACCCCATACGTGTCTAAGTCCTTCTGGCTGTAAGTCACAGAGAGGTCACAAAATTTTCCTAAATATCACACAACTAATAAGTGGCAATATGGGGATTTAAACTTGGGGATACAGGGTTCAGAGTCCATCTGCTCAGCACCCCCAGAATGATTCATTTACTTCAATCTTCTCATGTAATTCCAACATCTCATTTTTCAGATAAGAAAAGTGGAGCCCAGAGATGGCCAATCACTCAGCTTGGGTTCACAGTCACCAAGCAACAAACTGGCCTGACTCCAGTGCAGTGCACCCTCCCAAAACTCCCCACCAGCCTTGGGTGCAGGGGCTTCCCTGGTGGCTTGAATCAGCTCTAAGGAGGTGGGTAAAACTGGAGCCTATTATACAGAGTGAAGTAAGCCAGAGAGAAAAACACCAATACAGTATGCTAACACATATATATGGAATTTAGAAAGATGGTAATGATCACCCTGTATGCGAGACAGTAAAAGAAACACAGATGTATAAAACAGTCTTCTGGACTCTGGGAGAGGGCGAAGATGGTGAGCCTATTATACAGAGTGAAGTAAGCCAGAGAGAAAAACACCAATACAGTATGCTAACACATATATATGGAATTTAGAAAGATGGTAATGATCACCCTGTATGCGAGACAGTAAAAGAAACACAGATGTATAAAACAGTCTTCTGGACTCTGGGAGAGGGCGAAGATGGGATGATTTGGGAGGATGGCATTGAAACATGTATATTATCATATGTGAAATGAATTGCCAGTCCAGGTTTGACACATGATACAGGATGCTCGGGGCTGGTGCACTGGGATGACCCAGAGGGATGAGATGGGGAGGGAAGTGGGAGGGGGGTTCAGGATGGGGAACACATGTACACCTGTGGCAGATTCATGTCAGTGTATGGCAAAACCACTACAATATTGTAATTAGCCTCCAATTGAAATGAATAAATTTATATTAAAAAAAAGAATCTGCTTACAACACAAAAGATGCAGGAGATGCAGGTTCGATCCCTGGGTCAGGAATATCTCCTGGAGGAGGGCATGGCAACCCACTCCAGTATTCCTGCCTGGAGAATCCCATGGATAGAGGAGCTTGCTGGGCTAAAGTCCACAGGAGCACAAACAGTCGGACATGAATGAAGTGACTGAGCACATACATGCACACTTGGGTGTGGGGTGGAAATACAACAAGGAGCAGGGGATCCGATAGGCCCATCTAGAAATAAGTTCTCAGTGAAGACCCCTGAACTGCCAGGGAAGAGGGGACACCAGCTACTGAAGGCAACACCACTGAACACACAATGCAATATTTGCAGACTTTCAGTTCAGTTCAGTCACTCAGTCATGTCCGACTCTTTGCTACCCCATGAATCGCAGCATGCCAGGCCTCCCTGTCCATCACCAACTCCTGGAGTTCACTCAGACTCACATCCATCGAGTCCGTGATGCCATCCAGCCATCTCATCCTCGGTCGTCCCCTTCTCCTCTTGCCCCCAATCCCTCCCAGCATCAGAGTCTTTTCCAATGAGTCAATTCTTCACATGAGATGGCCAAAGTACTGGAGTTTCAGCTCAGCATCATTCCCTCCAAATA
This sequence comes from Oreotragus oreotragus, assembly GCA_006410675.1. Classification (NCBI taxonomy): domain Eukaryota; kingdom Metazoa; phylum Chordata; class Mammalia; order Artiodactyla; family Bovidae; genus Oreotragus; species Oreotragus oreotragus. The sequence continues at coordinate 186,034 of SJYX01024168.1, forward strand.
AATCCCAGGGCTGATCTCCTTCAGAATGGACTGGTTGGATCTCCTTGCAGTCCAAGGGACTCTCAAGAGTCTTCTTCAACACCATAATTCAAAAGCATCAATTCTTCGGCGCTCGGCTTTCTTCACAGTCCAACTCTCACATCCATACATGATCACTGGAAAAACCATAGCCTTGACTAGATGGACCTTTGTTGGCAAAGTAACGTCTCTGGTTTTCAATATGCTATCTAGGTTGGTCATAACTTTTCTTCCAAGGAGTCAGCGTCTTTTAATTTCATGACTTTAGCATATTTTAATGGAGATACAATTGACATATAACATTATATTAGTCTCAGGTGTACAACGTGTATCAGCAGCTCAGCCGTGTCCGACTCTTTGTGACCCCATGGGCTTCCGCCCACTAGGGGTTCCTCTGTCCGTGGGCTTCTCCAGAGAAGAAGATTGAAGTAGTCTGCCATTTCTGTCTGCAGGGGATCTTCCTGACCCGGGGATCGAACCTGCATCTCTTGCATCTCCTGCATTGGCAGGTGGGCTCTTTATCAGCTAAGTCACTAAGACTCCCTTACAGGTGTACAATGCAATGATTCAGTATTTGCATATACTGTAAAATGACCAATAGAGTAAGTCTAGTTGATATCCATCACCACACACAGTTACAACTTTTTTTTTCTTGTAATCAGAAATTTCAAGATCTATCCTGTAGTTACTGTATAACACAGGGAACAATATTCAATATCCTGTAATAACCTATAATGGAAAAGTAATCTGAAAAAAATATATATACATACATATATATGTGTATATGTATATATATATCATGAAGTGAAGTATGAAATATTAGTCGCTCACTTATGTCTGACTCCTTTGTGATCCCATGGACTGTTGCCTGCCAGGCTCCTCTGTCCATGGAATTCTCCAGGCAAGAATATTGGAGTGGGTTGTCATTCCCTTCTCCAGAGGATCTTCCCGACCCAGGGATCTAACCAGGGTCTCCTGCACTGCAGGCAGATTCTTTACCATCTGAGCTACCAGGGACGTCCACAGGTATCTCATAGCAACTCTCGACTAGACATTTTCTTATATAATTAATAAACGCTCATTTGAACAAATGAACAATACAGAGAAATGCAAGGGAAAAGCTCAGTTTCCGCATCACCAAAACCTTCCACACACCATTCTTCTTAACAACTACAATATGTGTTTAAATACTTTTTTCTATATTTACAAAAATATACCCATATACATGGTTTCTTCTAATATAATCATGGTATAAAAATCACCTATAGCTCAATTTTTCACTTAAAATATGACAGACATCTTCCCAAGTCTGCTCAACTGAGCTAAGTTATACTGTTTAACACTGCATGATATTCCAAAACTGTGTTAGAGGAGAGGGGAACACTCCCCACTTCGTAGATTTCCATAAGGAAGAATAATCTCCACTCCCTTCCCTAGGAGGGAAAATACAAAAGGAGAATTTCCACCTTCTCTCTCCTGTGACTCCTCACTTCCTCCTCTCCAGGGAGGGAGGAAATGACTAGCCCAGCTGGTGAATCTGTGAGGAGACACTGGGCATGTTGGACTCACTTGGGGACTTTGGTCTTTGGTGTCCAGTCTGCATTCAGACAAGGACATTCTCTGCTCCGTGCTCCCTGCCCTGCTGCCCTTCCCCCATCACTACCAGCAGTTGGGGGCATAAGTCCATCTCATTCAAGAGTAAAGAAATAAGAAACACAGTCAATCAGCTTTATCACTAATAAAGACAATATTTTGATCTCTCTCTGTCCCTTGGGTCTTATTTCCTAATTGGTTCCATAACTAGAAGGAGAGGGCTTCCCAGGTGGCTCAGTAGTTAAAAAAAAAAAAAACCCACCTGCAATGCAGGAGATGCAAGAGACTCAGGTTGGATCCCTGGGTTGGGAAGATCCTCTGGAGGAGGAAACACAACCCACTCCAGTATTCATGCCTGGAGAATCCCATGGACAGAGGAGCCTGGCGGGCTACGGTGCACAGAGTCGCAAAGAATCAGACACAACTGAAAAACTGAGCATGAGCATGCATGCATGCTAGCTAGGAGAGGAATTGTTGATTAGTTTCCCCAAACTCCAAAATTAGGAATGCAGCATAATTTATGCCAGCATTTCCCAACTGCCAAGTGGTTTCCAGTTTAGGGTCATTACAAATAGCATGATTAAAAAAAATCCTTGTACATGCATCCTTATGTACTGGTGATTTTATGTCTACAAGATAAATTCCCAGGAGTTCAGTCAAATGAAATATTTAAAATTTTAAATAGGGAGGGGGGTTCAGGACGGGGAACACGTGTACACCCGTGGCGGATTCATGTTGATGTATGGCAAAACCAATACAATATTGTAAAGTAATTCGCCTCCAATTAAAATAAATAAATTTAAATTTTAAAAAAATTTAAATAAAAATTCGAAGCAATTTTTTACTCCCACCCTCCCACCAGTTACATATGAGTATGTGTCCTTACCCCTCACACTTGGATGCTATGAATCTGTTCAGTTTTTCCAATCAGGTAAAGAACTAGTGGTATATTCATTTCAACTTGCATTTTCCTGACTACTGGTTGAGCATCTTTTCATTTATTATTGGCCTTTGGCCAATGAATTTATTAGCCACAAGACTCATTTTCATTACTGTAAAAACAGCGTGATGCAGATGAGTTAAAGCATTCAGATTTGATCAATAAAACAGTGACCCTCAGAATCTGTGGCGATTGGTTCTAGGACCCCAACAGACACCAAAATCTGTGGATGCTCAAGCCTTTAATAGAAAATAGCCAAGTACTGCCAGCCCTCCTTTGGAGAAGGCAATGGCACCCCACTCCAGTACTTTTGCCTGCAAAATCCCATGGGCGGAGGAGCCTGGTGGGCTGCAGTCCATGCGGTCGCTAAGTCGGACATGACTGAGAGACTTCACTTTCACTTTTCACTTTCATGCATTGGAGAAGGAAATGGCAACCCACTCCAGTGTTCTTGCCTAGAGAATTCCAGGGACGGGGGAGCCTGGTGGGCTGCTGTCTATGGGGTCGCACAGAGTCGGACACACGACTGGAGCGACTTAGCAGCAGCAGCAGCCAGCCCTCCTTATTCTCAGCTTCTGTCCGTGGATTCAACCAACAGCAGATCTGTAGACAATGCAGCAGACTGTAACGAAAACTAGTAGCGCAGAGTTCAGACCACAGGCTCTGGAGCCAGGCAGCTGGGACTTGAATACTACCCTAACTCACCCCATAGCTGTACAACTTTGGCTAGTTATCTAACCCCTACCCCCAATTCTTCTGTAAAATGGGGATAATAATATAGCTACCCTCATAGAATACTTAATATTAATATTAATTGAGTCATAGATTTAATGACTTAATACTTGTCAAGTGATTAGCATGGTGCCTGTCCAGCATGAAATACTGAGTGTGTGCTAAACGGCACCTCTCTTATTTTCCATCAGGCTGTCTACCCAATACAGCAACAAGGAGAAAAGCTCAAAGATATTCATTAGAGGTGATCAATTTCTCTGCACATCCTTCAGTAAAAAACATATAAATGATGACCACCACCCCTCCATCTCTGAGGACTTTCCAGGTGGCGCTCGTGGTAAAGAATCCACCTGCCAATGCAGGAGATGTAAGAGACAGGTTGGTCTGGAAGTGGCTTTTCCTCCTTTTTCCTCTGTCCTGGAGTGGAGAGGTTGATAGAGAACTGAGTCAATCAAAGTCCTGCCAGCAGACCCACCAGGCAGCTGCTCACTTCCTCCTGGGTTGGGAAGATCCCCTGAAGGAGGGCATGGTAACCCACTCCCATATTCTTTCCTGGAGAATCCCACGGACAGAGGAGCCTGGCGGGCTATGGTCGATAGGATCGCAGAGTCAGACACAACTGAAGTTACCTAGCACACTGATGGTCCACCAAATGCATAAGTTTCCATATAGTCAGCAAGTGTGTTAGTTGTTCGGTTGTATCTGACTCTTTGCAACCCCATGGACTGCAACACGCTAGGCTCCTCCATCCATGGGATTTTCCAGGCAAGAATACTGGAGTGGGTTGCCATTTCCTTCTCCAGGAGATCTTCTGGGTCCAGGAATCAAACCTGGGTCTCCTGCACTGCAGGCAGATTCTTTACCCACTGAGGTACTAGGGAAGCCCATGGGCAAATCTGGCACCTGTCCTAAATGTAAAAATGAAATTAGTCCATCTTCACCCAAGTGAGGTTCAACTGAGTTGATGATGGTGCTTTAAAGAGGCCACATTCATTATCCTAACATTTTTTTAAAATCTCATTATTTAAAATTCTTAGACATTACACATTTGAAATAGTACAATCAATCAAGAAGTATGAACCAAATCATGAATCAATTATACTATGATCCTATGGTGTCATTTTATTAAAAAAAAAAAAAAAGTCACTACACACACACTACACACACACACATACACATATACATGCACACACTGTGTTTGGTTGCTTCATGTCACTAGGGAGACAGTAAGTACAAATATCGTCAGTGGTTTCCCAGCGGGTAAAGTGGAGAGGCTAAATAAGGTGAATTTAACGACAGAGAGGAAGACAGACTCCCAAGTCACCTCTATCCCCAATAACCTATTGCTGCCTCCTAAACAAAAAGCCTGACTTGAACAATTTCTTTCATGGTGGTCTGTGAACCCTTCACCATGCCAAGGAAAGTGCGCTCTACAGGTAGATCCGCTTTCCCATCACCCATAAAACTATTTACTATTTAAGACATTATTGTGAATGAGATCTTTAGGGAAAATGAAAATGCAGAACTCAGAGCTATATTTTCTTATGCAATTTCCCTAGGGTGTAACCAATTATCGCACACAGTTACGAAATTCTCAAATGTCTCGAAACAGAATTAATTTTCACTTCAAGTTAAAAACAAAACATACTACCATTTAGCTTTCATAAAATAGAGCTCTTGTGGGGACAGGTGGGATATAACACAAATATCACAATTCCCAGAATAGAGAGACCCAAGCCCTAGCGGCCATCATACAACCAGGGAACATCAAAATGGGAGTACCTGTGATTCTGTCTGGTCACCAAGTCCTAAGCTATTTACAATTTATATTAGGTAATCACCTTCTCTAAAATATGTGTTAATGATCAAAGGGAAACTCCAATTTGGAGCAAGAGTCAAAGGAACTGTGTATCCCTTATTTTAAAAGAAAATGCCTTAGCCTATAGAAAACAAGAAAATGGTTTTCAAAGGCAGAAAACAAATTCCAATGAACTACAGGTTAAAAAAAAAATTGCAAGTAGTAGGTAAGCTTTTCTTTGGTGCTTATTAATTCTCCCACCTATAGGTCACAGGGAGGGACCTAGTGAAGGGATTTGTATTTTAAAAAATTAATTACGAGGCGTCCCTGGTGGTGCCAGGGTTAAGAATCCACCTGCCAATACAGGGGACATGGGTTCGATCCCTGGTCTGGGAAGATCCCACATGCCACAGAGCAACTAAGCCCATGCGTCACGGTTTCTGAGCCTGAGCTCCTGTAGCCTGCAACAAGAGAAGCCCCTGTACGCAGAGGCTGGAGCACCGCAATGAAGACTAGCCCCTGCTCACCACAACCAGAGAAAGCCTGCACGTAGCAGTGAAGCCCCATCACAGCCGAAAAGAAATAAATCTTCTAAAAGTTTAATTACAAAGAACCCCTAAAACCAGACTGTATTGCTTAACCTCCACTACATGCCATAGGGCCTTCCTTGATAGCTCAGTTAGTAAAGAACCCGCCTGCAGTGCAGGAGACCCCGGTTTAATTCCTGGGTCTGGAAGATCCCCTGGAGAAGGATAGGCTACCCACTCCAGTATTCTTGGGCTTCCCTGGTGGCTCAGCTGGTAAATAATCTGCCTATAATGCAGGAGACCCCGGGTTGATTCCTGGGTTGGGAAGATCCCCTGAAGAAAAGGCTACTCACTCCAGTATTCTGGCCTGGAGAATTCCATGGGTCCATGGGGTCGCAAAAGGTCAGACATGACTGAGCAACTTTCACTTTCACGTGCCATAAATTACAACACTCCCTAACACTCTAACACTCTAAAACAACTGCTGTGACCAAGTCACCAACCATCTCGTCAGCCAAAGCCAGCGAGCAGGACCCAGGAGCTGCCATGAGCTTTCAGCAACGCTGGACGCAAAGCATTCTCCTCTGCTCTTTCTGCTAGACTCCTTTAAGAGCTGCTCTCCTGCCACTCCGCCTGAGACGGTGCCCTCTGGGGGGCCACCCCAGGCCAGCTCCGCTTCCCAAGCCAAGTTATACAGCACAGGATCTCTCGCACTCCCATGCCTCCGATGACCAGCAGACGACTTCCAGATCTCTTTTCTTCAGCCCAGATGTCCCTCCTGAATCCCTAGGCATACACCATGGTGCCCACTGGAATCCTCACTTGGATAAACCATAGACACCTAAATTTCATGAGGTCCCTAAGAGCTTATCACTTTCCCCTTCACCTCAGCCTCCTCTCTTAGGGTGGGCCCTTCAACCACCCAACTGGTTAGGCCAGAAACCAGAGAACCTGTCCTTCTCCCTTAAATCCCACAAATGGAATCAACCTCCTGACTCTATTCATTCTACCTCAGTCTCGTAAATCCATCTGCTTCCCTCACTACTTCTCCCTTAATTCAGGTCACTCTTCATTTCACCTGGACAATTTCAACAGCCACTGAACTCACCTACTGCTTCTGACTATGCCCACTTCCTTCTCCCCTCTTCCTCCAACCTTTTAATCATGGCTTAGAAGTCACCTCCTCCAGGAAGGCTTCCCTTTTGACATTCCTGCAGTACCCTAAGCTTCTGCAGTCACAGCACTTCTCAAACTGTGTTGACCTCATTAACTGGGCAAACAGGTTCAAGAAGGCAAAGGTCGTGTCTTTACTTTCGATCAAAGTATCCATTTTGTTGTTATTCAGTCGCTCAGTCGTGTCCAACTCTTCCCTGACCTTCACTGTCTCCCGGAGTGTGCTCAAACTATGTTCACTGAGTCACTGATGCAATCCAACCATCTCAACCTCTGTCGTTCCCTTCTCCTCCTGCCTTCAATCTTTCCCAGCATCAGGGTCTTTTCCAGTGAGTCAGCTCTTCACATCAGGTGACCAAAGTATTGCAACTTTAGCTTCAGCATCAGTCCTTCCAATGAATATTCAATGCATCCACGGTGCCTGCTATACATTGGGTTCTCAGTATTGGAATGAATGAATGAACGAATGGTAGGCTCAGGAGCAAGGGAGGTTAGCCAGCATGTTAAGGGGATAAGAAAAGACAGATAAAGGAAAAGGAAAGCAGAAAGCAAGTAATAAAGGAATCTGGAGATCATGCTTCCTCTTTATTCTGTAAAGAATACAGCTCCAGACCTCTACCAGGTATTCAGAAACTGTTTGCTAAAAGGCTGATATACAAGAAGGAACTGTTTGGGGGCCATGGATGACTCTGCCAGAAGTATTCTTTGAGTTACAGGTGTCACTTTTTAAAATGACCAATGTTACTTCTTATTCAGCTATTTATATATAATTAATACAAAACAAACCTGATAATCTCTTTCCAATCTAATCCTTCCTTTCAACTTCAACAGAAAACATCACAGTTAACCCCATCAATAAAAAACTGTGGAAAATTCTTAAAGAGATGGGAATATCAGACCATCTTACCTGTCTCTTGAGAAACCTGTATGCAGGTCAAGAAACAACAGTTAGAACCAGACATGGGACAATGGAATGGTTCCAAATTGGGAAAGGAGAACATTAAGGCTGTATATTGTCACCTTGCTTGTTTAACTTATATGCAGAGCACATCATGCTAAATGCTGGGCTGGACAAAGCTCAAGCTGGAATTAAGATTGCTGGGAGAAATATCAAAAACCTTAAATATGCAGATGATACCACCCTTATGGCAGAAAGTGAAGAGGAACTAAAGAGCCTCTTGATGAAAGTGAAAGAGGAAAGTTGAAAAAGTTGGCTTAAAACTAAAAACAAAAACAAAAACAAAATGAAGTTCATAGCATCCAGTCCCATCACTTGATGGCAAATAGATGGGGAAACAATGGAAACAATAACAGACTTTATTTTCTCGGGTTCCAAAATGACTGCAGATGGTGGCTGCAGCCATGAAATTAAAAGACACTTGCTCCTTGGAAGAAAAGCTATGACCAACCTAGATAGCATATTAAAAAGCAGAAACATTACTTTGCTGACAAAGGTCCATCTAGTCAAAGCGATGGTTTTTCCAGTTGTCGTGTACAGATGTGAGAGCTGGATCATAAAGAAGGCTGAGCACTGAACAACTGATACTTTCAAACTGTGGTGCTGGAGAAGACTCTTGAGAGACCCTTGGACAGCAAGGAGATCAAACCTGTCAATCCTAAAGGAAATCAACTCTGAATATTCATTGGGAAGACTGATGCTGAAGCTGAAACTCCAATACTTTGGCCACCTGATGGGAAGAGGTGACTCACTAGAAAAGCCCTGATGCTGGGAAAGATTGAAGGCAGGAGAAGGGGACGACAGAAGATGAGATGGTTGGATGGCATCATCAATTCAATTGACAGGCGTTTGAGCACACGTTTCCGGGAGATAGTAAAGGACTGGGAAGCCTGGCATGCTGCAGTCCGTGGGGTTGCTAAGAGCTGGACATGACTGAGTGAGTGAAAAACAACTAACTGCATCAATACAATCCCCAGGAGCACTGCTGACAGCAGGGAATTCTTTTACATTCTTGAACTGAAGGAAAACAAAAAAGGAGGCAATAAAGATGCTGTGCTATAAACTGCTATGAAAAATTGATTCCTAGGGATGCCTCAATTTTCTGACACTATACCTGCAGAATCAAAGGAGGATCTGCTGCCTTGCTTTCTCAACTCTTGCTCTTAAAATCAAAAAGGAGGTGAAACTGGCTCTTTTGCCTTTCCAGATCTTAGTAAATGCCTTGTTTCCTTGTTCCAAGAAAAGTAAGTTCCCAGGAGAGTTATAGTGAAAAGTCCTGCAAACACATAAATGAAAAATATGTGTGTGTGGATGTATAAAATCTTGATGCACCTCTATAATCATATACTTAATAAACATTTCAATATGATAGGACGCACAAAAACATATGGGAAAAAAGGCTAAAAGTGTAGAAACATATAAATATGTTTTGGTTTCAAAAGGTAAGTTCTCCATGTCACACAAAATTAGAATTTTGTGGTCTCTGTGTATTAGAAGCTGGTCTTTTCTAGATCTCTGGTCCCGTACAAGAAAAATGTCTTCTGAAAGTTAATCCAGGATTTGAATCTTTAAATTCCATAAAATAATCGTAGAGATTCAAACTAGTGTGTTTTTTTTAAAATTTAATTATTTTACCTTACAATATTGTATTGGTTTTGCCATATATTGACTTGAATCCGCCATGAGTGTACATGTGTTCTCCATCCTGAACCTCCCTCCCACCTCCCTCCACATCCCATCCCTCTGGGTCATCCCAGTGCACCAGCCCCGAGCACCCTGTATCACGCATCAAACCTGGACTGGTGATTCGTTTCACATATTTCACGTTTCAATGCCATTCTCCCATATCATCCCACCCTCGCCCTCTCCCACAGAGTCCAAAAGACCATTCTATACATCTGTGTCTCTTTTGCTGTCTCGCATACAGGGTAATGGTTACCTTTCTAAATTCCATATATATATATGTGTCAGTATACTGTATTGGTATTTTTCTTTCTGGGTTACTTCACTCTGTATAATAGGCTCCAGTTTCATCCACATCAT
>SJYX01024168.1:202119-234138 GCA_006410675.1 Oreotragus oreotragus
CTCTCCTCAAAGAACCAGTTTTTTTTTTTTTTTTTTTTTTTTTTGCTATGGTCTCTTTTGTTTCTTTTGCATTTATTTCTGCCCTAACTTTTAAGATTTCTTTCCTTCTAATAACCCTGGGGTTCATAATTTCTTCAAGTTGCTGTAGGTGTAGAGTTAGGTTATTTATTTGACTTTTGTCTTCTTTCTTGAGGTAAGCCTGTACTGCTATGAACCTTCCCCTTAGTACTACCTTTACAGTGTCCCATAGGTTTGGGGTTGTTGTGTTTTAATTTTCATTCGTTTCTATACATATTTCGATTTCTTTTTCGATTTCTTCTGTGATTTGTTGGTTATTCAGCCAACATGTTGTTCAGCCTCCATATGTTGGGATTTTTAATAATTTCTCTCCTGTAATTGACATCTAATCTTACTGCACTGTGGTCAGAAAAGATGCCTGGAATGATTTCAGTATTTTTGAATTTACCAAGGCTAGATTTATGGCCCAGGATGTGATCTATCCTGGAGAAGATTGTGTGTGCACTTGAGAAAAAGGTGAAATTCATTGTTTTGGGGTGAAACATCCTATAGGTACCAAATAGGTCTAACTGGTCTATTATATCATTTAAAGTTTGTGTTTCCTTGTTAATTTTCTGTTTAGTTGATCTAGCCATAGGTGTGAGTGGGGTATTAAAGTCTCCCACTATTATTGTGTTATTGTTAATTTCCCCTTTCATTCAAACTGGTTTTTAAAAGACACCACAATTGAGTGGAAACATTTTATCAAAAATGATTAATGACTTATGTTAGAAAATCTCTGAAATAGAGTCAAAATACATTTGGCTGTTCATAAACAGGAGGACACAAAGGAGATTAAAAATTTTTGTTTGACTTAGGAAGAGACAGACCAGAAACTGGGCAAATCTTTAAATCTGAGTACTACATGAAGAATTAGGCAGTGCCTGTAAATATTTAGGAATAGAGGGTTTATAAAACAGAGAAAGGAGGAAGACAAAAATGTTGCAGTAGGGAAATAAATAAATGACAAAGAAAACATGGTTTAACTGCTGCTTCTTACAAGAGGGGTCCCCAACCTCTGGGATCTAATGCCTGATGATTTGAGGTGTAGCTGATGTAGTAAGAAATACAACAGAAATAAAGTGCACAATAAACGTAATGCACTCGAATCATCTCAAAACCACCATCCCCATCCATGGAAAACTTGTCTTCCACGAAATGGGTTCTTGGTGCCAAAAAGGTTGGGGACCACTGTCTCACAAGACGATTCTAAAACTCAGATGAGGTCCTAGAATTGGCAGAATAAACAATTCAAATGCTAGATAAAGTCTACTTCCCCAGTAGAATGTGAGGGTCTCGTGGGCAGAAACTTAATGACTTATTACGCTTTGGATCCCTGGCACCTAGCACAGTCCCTGGCCTGCGGTAATTATTTAATTTCTGTAGAACAGATGAATAAATGAGAAAAGGCCCATAAAAGAAAGCTAAAGAAAATCTAGGAGAGAAAGGAGGAACACTAAGATGGTGGCAAAGGTATCAGTCAGTGGTGCCCACAACTGGTGGTTCCAAAGAATGACTATAGTTTCTCTTCTTGGATTTACAGTAGATCACAGCTAAGTGAGTAAAAGGAAAATGAAATCCAGGCTTTGCTAATTAGAAGACTGTTTGATTTCTTTTTTCTCTCGAGTTGAAAAGCAAAGGCCAATGTACCCTGATGTTCTCACATTCCACCCACTTCTTCTCAATGCCCAGGGAACCTGTTCTACACATCGATATATACCAGGCCAGGAGGGGAGAAAGTGAGGATGCTGAAGCTGAAACTCAAATACTTTGGCCACCTGATGCAAAGAACTGATTCACTGGGAAAGACCCTGATGCTGGGAAAGACTAAAGGCCGGGAGGAGAAAGGGATGACAGAGGAAGAGATGGTTGGATGGCATCACTGACTCAATGGACATGAGTTTGAGCAAGCTCCAGGAGTTGGTGTTGGACATGGAAGCCTGGCATGCTGCAGTCCGTGGGGTCACAAAGAGTTGGATACAACTGAGTGACTGAACTGAACTGAGTGGGGGAAGTGGGGAGCAGCTCTCTCTCCATCCTGCGGACCAAGCTCCACAGGCTACCTGGTTGGTGCCAATAACCTGGGGCCACTCTCTTACTCAAATGAAAAATGGGATTAATAATATCTGTCAGGACTTCTGCAGAGATTTGCATGTTTAACAAAGAGCAAAGGGTTTGAAGGAAATCTTAGAAATGATAGCATGCTAACTAAACAAATCTGTGATGATACAAGTTGAAATACAGATAGTGACCTCCATCGTGGTCCAAGAAAGATAGACATATACACACACGTCTACATATACTTATATATATATATATATATACACACACATATATATAAGCACACACACATATATATACACACACACACACATATATATATACACACATATGTATTTCTTATATACGTCATTTCTATAGATGTATACACACATACACATACACTTCCAGGTGGTGAAGAATCCACCTGCCAATGTAGCAGACTTAAGAGACCTGGGTTGGATCCCTGGGTTGGGACGAGCCTCTGGAGCAGGAAATGGCAATCCACTCCAGTACTCTTGCCTGGAGAATTCCACGAACAGAGGAGCCTGGCAGGCTACAGCCCATGGGATTTCACAGAGTCGGACATGACTGTGCGACAAACTTTCACTTTTCACACATTTAGAAACACTGAAAATTTTGAGTCTAGCCTGTCATCAAGAATGACCTGCCCTTAGTGACTACCCAGATGAAAACACTAATAAAGACCCTACTTGTTGGTATTTTGACAATTAACAATAGGCTGGAGCTTAGTCATCTTTTGCCAGTGAGTTGACCTGTGATCGTCGGGCAGTTACCTTCTCTCTTGCTCCATGAACTTATTAAGCAGCAAACATAATGGTTCAGAACTGCCTTGGGGACATTATAATAACAAGAATGCCTATTAAAAAAATCCAAGATATGTCGATATGGACAATACACCAAAGCACAACATTGGGATTTCTCGTGAAACCTGGCAAATATTTCTGAGACATCATCCTAAAATGTCAGCTTTCTCTAAAACTTTCTGCTTATCTTCTCACTTGTTCCCCCGCCCAAAGCTTCAGCCTATCTGTTGCCACCGCTACCACCTGGCTTTCCTCCTTCCTTTTACTCTGATGCCAGCTTCCTAAGTCCCTGGCAGCAGGTTCAATGGCAGCAGGGCAGATTAGCGGGCATCATGTGTCACTCACAAGACTCACATCCTGCAGTTGTCTAAAAGATTCTAAAGGTACAGCTGAGCATTAAAGCTACTTTCTCTTAGTGTGGAGGGGAAAGTCCTTTGGGTTTTACATGTAATCCATTCATCCTCTAGAGGAGGGATTCCCAATCTCCTGGATCCAATGCCTGATGATCTGAGGTGGAGCTGATGTAATTAATAATTAATAATAGAAACAAAGTGCACATTAAGTTCAGTCAGTTCAATTCAATCCTGGCCAACTCTGCGACCCCATGGACTGCAGCAGGCCAGGCCTCCCTGTCAATCACCAACTCCAGGAGTTTGCTTAAACTCACATCCATTGAGTCAGTGACGTCATCCAAGCATCTCATCCTCTGTCATCGCCTTCTCCCGCCTTCAATGCTTCCCAGCATCAGGGTCTTTTCCAATGAGTCAGTGCTTCCTATTAGGTGGCCAAAGTACGGAGTTTCAGCTTCAGCATCAGTCCTTTCAATGAATATTCAGGACTGATTTCCTTTAGGATGGACTGGTTGGATCTCCTTGCAGTCCAAGGGACTCTCAAGAGTCTTCTCCAGCACCACAGTTTGAAAGCATCAGTTCTTTGGCACTCAGCTTTCTTTATGGTCTAACTATCATATCCATACATGACTACTGGAAAAACCATTGCTTTGACTAGACAGACCTTTGTCAGCAAAGTAATGTGTCTGCATTTTAATATGCTGTCTATGTTGGTCATAGTTTTCTTTCAAGGAGCGTCTTTTAATTTCATGGCTGCAAACACTATCTGCAGTGATTCTGGAGCCCAGGAAAATAAAAGCTCTCAGTTTCCATTGTTTCCCCATCTATTTGCCAGGAAGTGAAGTGACAGGACAGATGCCACAATCTTAGTTTTTTGAATGCGGAGTTTTAAGCCAACTTTTTCACTCTCTTCTTTCACCTTAAGAGGCTCTTCAGTTCCTTTTCGCTTTCTGCCATAAGGGTGATGTCATCTGCAAATCTGAGGTTATTGATATTTCTCCTGGCAATCTTGATTCCCACATGTGCTTCATACAGTTTGGCACTTGGTGTGGTGTACTCTGCATACAAGTTAATAAGCAGGGTGACAATATACAGCTTCAACATACTCCTTTCTCAATTTAGAACCAGTCTGTTGTTCCATGTCTGGTTCTAATTGTTGCTTCCTGACCTGCATACAGATTTCTTAGGAGGCAAGTAAGGTGGTCTGGTATTCCCATCTCTTTCAGAATTTTCCACAATTTGTTGTGATCCACACAGTCAAAGGCTTTAAGAAGCAGAAGTAGATGCTTTTCTGGAACTCTCTTGCTTTTTCTATGCACAATAAGTGTAAAGTGCTTGAACCATCTTGAAACCATTCCCACCTGCCCCCTACCTCAGTCTGTGGAAAAATCGTCTTCCATGAAATTGGTCCCTGGTGCCAAAAAGGTTGGGGACCGCTGCTCTAGAGTCTATAATATTTTCAGTGGTGTGAACATAAAAAAATTACTCACCTCAAAAGCCTATTAAGCCAAGATGCAACTTCCTGTCTCCTATTGTGGTTTTTCTATCTGACATTTAAGTCAGACCATTACAGGGTACAAGGCAGAAGTTCCTGCCTCCTGCTACCGGTTTTCCAGGGATGTAAATTCTATGGGGAAGAGGAGGCAGCAGGCAAGGGGCACCATCACAGAAGGTCCAGGAAAGTCCCTCCAGTGTGTAGGTAATGTACACACAGTGGTTATTGTGTATTCAACGAATGGACTTCTAAGGCCACCCCCACATGACACCATTTTTCTTTAGAGCAAAAGCTGAGCCTGTCATGGCTACCTACTGTTAACACTATGAAGATTCCACGGTTGCAATACTTGACCACAAAAACACGCCAGTGTTAGAAAAGACCACAGGATTCCAGGAAATATTTTAAGAGTAGTAGTTGCTGTTCTTCTAAACGTGATGTCCCTGCCAAGCACACCTGGTGTCAGAGTGTGGATACCCATTGCCTAATCTTGGACCAGACACAGACTAGGTCTGAGATGGGCTCATCATGGGCTGAAGTCAACAACGATTATGTACTGAACATTAGACAGTCATTAGCCCCTGAGGTCCTAAGCTTTCCAACTGGAAAAATCAGGAGATCATATTAATGATCCATAATATCCTTTCTAACTCAAAAATACTTATAAACGCTTTTTGTGCTTTGGCTGGATGAAGTGACTCAGCCTAAGGCTGACTGACATCTGACAGGTGATCATGAACTGATCCACTTCATGTAAAGACTACACCAACAACGCAGGAAATAAATTCATTGTACTGACATCAAAACAAGGAGTGGAGCAAGGTCATCCCAACTGAACGGCCAGTCTTCTTAAAAGCGTAGCTCACCACATCTACAGTGGGTGCCTGGTTTCTATCAAGGATTTGCTAAGAGTTTGATTTTACTTTTTTTTTTTTCCTTGGCCACACTGCACAGCATGTGTGATCCTAGCTCTGCAACCAGGGACTGGGGCACAGCTTCCTAACCACTGGACTGCCAGTGAAGCCCCAAGAGTTGGATTTTTTTAAAAAAGAAAAAGCCAATGGCTTCCTTCAGCAAATCAGGGAAGCCAAGCACTGTGTCTCTCTCCCTCCCTCTGGCAGCCTCTGCAGTTGCATACCATCACTCTGCACCCATCACAGCCCGTCTGTGTTCATGCCACCTCCACTCTAGACTGTTTCTTCCTCGAAGAGTGGATCCTTATCTGGACAGTTGTGGCACTGCTCAAAAAAGTAGACACTTCCCAGGTTCTTTTCGATAAAACTCTGATGCAGTTTAACGTCACTGAACCTGCTTTAATTTCCCCCTCCTTCCTTTTTCCAATCACTTCCAATCCCTCCATGCTCTCACTACGGGCCATCTTCCTATGTTCCCCAATTCTCCTGTCTTTCCCCATGAAAATGTCCTGCCATTTCCCACCGTTTTCCCCTTCCTGTCATCTCTCCAGGGCCTCCCAGTGTGGACACTCAGGCCTCATGGGCAGCTAACTAACCCCTTGCTTGTTCCCATAACCACCAGTGGTCCTGGATCTCCTACACCCCACATTCTGCTCCCCATCCCCTACAGAATCAGCTGCTCTGATATTTTGCTAATTAAACTCAAAAATGATCTGCACTTGATGAATCTTCCCACAAAGGTCCACTCTGAGCTACGCCAAACGTTATTTAAATTTCTAGCCTTTAAATAGGACGCTTCTTTCTACCACCCAACAAACACCAATTACTTGTTAATGTTCATCTTCTAACTTAAAAACCTACAGTGTATCCACAGACAAGTGAATTTAATGAAAACTTCTATTTAATAAATGGCATCGCTTATGTAAACTTTTGTTTTCCAACTGGACGTTTAGGAAGACTTCAACAGAACTTAAAATTTAAGAATGAAAGGAACTGAAATGATCAGAAACCACTCTGATGTCACCCAAACTGAGCCTGTGCCTGTGCCTGCTAAGCTGATTCAGTCATTTCCGAGTCTTGGCAACCCCATGGACTGTAGCGCACCAGGCTCCTCTGGCCATGGGATACTCCAGGCAAGAATACTGGAGTGAGCTGCTGTGCCCTCCTTCAGGGAATCTTCCCAACCCAGGGATCGAACCCTCGTCTCTTATGTCTCCTGCATACCACTAGCACCACACAAGACGCAGTGAGCCTAAGGAGACATATAATAAAAACAGAAATAGTAGCAAATGATTGCCTTGAAATGATCAGTTTTAGGCAGTGTTAATGGCAGGCTGAAAATAGAAACCAGATAATTTAATCTGGTCTACTTCGCAGCTGCCAAAGGACTGGCCCGTTGATGCTGTTTCCCATTTTGGTGGCTGCAGCAGAGAGGTTTGAATTAGGGGTAACACTCTGGTCACTGCTGTGGTGACCCTTCTCGTGAAGGATCCCCCCCAAAACAAAAGAGTGATCAGAGCCACTCAAAGTGGGCAGGACCATCTCAGTGCAGGAGGAGGCACAGGTCTCAGCCCTGTGTCACGTCTTGCTTTTTTAAACATTTCTTTTCTTTATTATCAGGTTCCCTCTGTCTTCCGTCTTCCTGCTCCGACTTCATTCTTTAGTGGTGGAGGGCCCACACTGCATGGTATAGGGGACTCTAGTTCCCTGACCAGGGATGGAACCCATAACCCCTGCACTGGAAGCACATAGTCTTAACCACTGGCCCACCAGGGAAATCCCTGCTCCCATTTTATTCTATTTTCAACTGCTGGCCTTTTCTCTCCATCTTATTTTCTTCTCTCTTGAACTCTAAAGTGGATGAAAAGTCATCACTTAAATGTATTCAATTAAATAACTAGTCCCAGAGTTCAGGATGGTGCCATGTTAGAAAAAGGACAGGAGCCCCGGTTCCCACCTTGTAGAGAAAGGAGTAAAGCAAGTATCAGTACAACAGACGAGAAAGCACACATTCGTGCATGCCTGCTAAGTCGCTTCAGTCGTGTCTGCCTCTCTGCAACCCCCTGGACTGTAACCCGCCAGGCTCCTGAGCCCATGGAATTTCCCAGGCACGAATGCTGGCGTGGGTTGCCATTTCCTTCTCCAGAGAAATCTTCACCACCCAGGGATCGAATCCATGTGTCTTATGTCTCCTGCATTGGCAGGTGGGTTATTTACCACCAGCACCACCCAGGAAGCCGCTAAAGCATAAGGCATCATCTTGTCCTCACACACAGGAGACAGGAAGCCCACGGGCATCCAGAGGAGAGAGCTCCCGTCTCCATGGGGACCAGGTGATGAAGGAGGGGCCATCCAAAGTGAAGACTATGCTTCCAACACAGAGTGCAACTCAAGGGCACAGGTGTGTACGTTTACAGTGCCTCAGACCATTGAGAAACTATGTTACACCTACACAAATTGAAGGAAGGGATTAACAACATACACATCTATCATCAGGATAAATCAGCTCAGTTCAGGTTGCAAGAGCTCTCACATTTATGGTCCCCAGCTCTGTTTGAGCTCTCTCACTATCAAAGACATTATCAAGCACCCTAGCTGACACCGGTGCACAAGTCTCAACTGATTCACAACCCACTGGAGGGGGCGAAAATGAAACTCTCAAACCCCAATATTTATTATGGAAAATGACGGAGAATTCCTCACTGGTGGAGAAAAATTCAGATAACACAATGGAAACAGTTGGTATTATATTTATAAAAAAGAACAAGTTGACACACAGAGCTCTCCAGACACTGAAAACCCCCCTGGCCTTATCTCCCAACCCTCTGCAAAGAGCCAAGGATACGACTGCAGCCAGAGAGAAATCCCTGTCCTCTGGACCCCCCTGTCACTCTCTCACTCACAGGGCCTGCCAGGTGGTCCTATCCTCCAGGCTGGAATGTAACTAAAATAAACTGTAATCTAGTCCATGGCTTGGCTTCCCTTGTGGCTCAGCTGGTAAAAAATCTGCCTGCAATGCGGGAGACCTGGGTTCAATCCCTGGGTTGGGAAGATTCCCTAGAGAAGGAAAAAGGCTGCCGCTCAAGTATTCTGACCACGGACTGTATAGTCCATGGGGTCGCCGAGAGTCGGACACCACTGAGCAGCTTTTACTATAGTCCACGGTACTATGATCTAGACAGTGTGTTTACAGAAAGAAGTCTGCCAGGATTTTATTAAACAAAGGAAAAAAGACAAAATAGTTGACTACATGAGTACCAAATAGGTAAAGAGGTACTACAACCAGCCCATCCAGGTACAGACAAATCATGCAGCTGGGCCTATCTGATCAGCCTGGCTCAGCCACCATGACCACAATCTCCACCAGCGGACTCCATCTATTTCTGATTCAATTCTGAATTTGCAGAGAAAGTCTCCTATGTGGGAGATAAAGAGAATGACTACCCAATATCAGTATTTCTGCCCTGCTTACCAGTTACATTCTGTGTGTGTGATCAGTCACTCAGTCGTGTCTGACTCTGTGACCCCCTGGACTATAGCCCGCCAGGCTCCTCTGTCCAAGGAATTCTCCAGGGAAGAGTGCTGGAGTGGAGAGCCATTCCCTTTTCCAGGGGACCTTCTCAACCCAGGGATCGAAGCACAGGTTCGATTGCAGGCAGATTCTTTACTGTCTGAGCCACCAGGAAAGCCCCTATATTTTAACATAATGGCAATTTGTGTGTGAATCTATATTCTAGCTACGTTTGAGTTCTCTGTAGTCAAGGAACAAGTTTTACTCATCTCTGTAAGCCCAGCACCTAGGTCAGAGCCCAACACACGATAATCAAAATTATACTCTCTATAGTCTTAGCATTTTCCCTATTTTTTCATTTCATTCCCTTAACAAAACTATGAGGCAGGTCCATTATCATTTCCATTCAACAGATGAAAAGTCTTAAAAGGCAGGGAGGACAGATGGCCAAGAGGCACATGATTCAACATTGCTAATTATTAGAGAAATACTAGAATACAAGACTACAATAAGATATCACCTTGGACCAGTCAGAATGGCCATCATCAAAAAGTTTACAAGCAGTAAATGCTGGAGAGGGTGTGGAGAAAAGGGAACACCTCTATACTGTTGGTGGGAATATAAATTGGAACTGACATACCAGAAAAGAATATGGAGGTTCCTTTAAAAACTAAAAAGCATATATCCTGAGAAAAACATGGTTCAAAAAGGATACATGCACCCCAATTTCATCACAGTGCTGTTTACAATAGCCAAGATAATGGAAGCAGCCTAAACATACATTGACAAATGAATGGATAAAGATGTGGGACGTATATACAATGGACTATTACTCAGCCATTAAAAAGCATGAAATAATGCCATTTGCAGCAACATGGATGGACCTGGAGATTATCACACTAAACGAAGTCAGCGAAAAAGGCAAATATCATATGGTATCACTTATATGCAGAATCTTAAAAAAAAAAAAAAAAAACAAATGAACTGCTACAAAACAGAGATAGACGCCCGACTTAGAGAATGAACTTATGGTCACCAGGAGGTAGGATGGAGAGGGTGGAGGATAGACTGGGCGTGTGGGACTAACATGCACACACTGCTCCATTTAAAACAGATAACCAACAAGGACAAGGAGGAACTCTACTCAGTATCCTGTAAGAACCTAAATGGGAAAGGAATTTGAAAAATAACAGATACATGAATGGCTGAGTCAGTTTGTTGCATCCCTGAAACTAACCCAACACTGGTATTTTTCAGATGCAGTGCTCCAATATAAACACGAGCTCAGCTGGTAAAGAATCCATCTGCAATACAGGAGACCTGGGTTCGATCCCTGGGTTGGGAAGATCCCCTGGAGGAGGGAAAGGCTGCCCACTCCAGTATTCTGGCCTGGAGAATTCCTTGGACTGTATAGTCCGTGGGGTCTCAAAGAGTCGGGTGTGACTGGGCGACTTTCACTTTTTCACTTTCACTTATAAAAACTGAAAAATACAGGGAGTTAACACCAGTTCTGACTCCCTGTCTCTGTACTGTGTCACATCCATAAATAATTGAGAGGAAGGAAAACGATGGGGTGGGAAGGTGAGAGGCCTGGAGTTTGCTGGAAGCTTCAGCTCTGTCTTCATCTGTAGGTAATCTATCTCCTCCCTCCCACCAGGCTCACCGCCCCAGGGAACAGGAGTCTACGACTTTTCAATATGATCATGGGTATTTTGACATGGAGCCAGCTCTTCTAGATTCCACACATAAGTGAGATCATAGTTTTTGTCTGTATCTGACTGACTCATCCCACTTTGCATAATGCCCTCATGACAAATGGCAAGACTTCCTTTTTCTTGGTGGAGGGGGGTGGGGGGAGGGGCTGAACAGGAGGATGCGGATGCAGCTATTTCTTTGACAGTGATCTCATTTCCTTTGTAAATACATCGAGAAGTAGGATTGATCAATTATACAGTAATTCTATTTTTAGTTTTCTGAGGAATCTCCACACTGTTTTCCATAGTGGCTGTACCAATCCGTCTTCCATCCCCAATGATGCTTCCAACATACATCTTCCTGCTGCCTACATTCTCCAGGTCCAAGCAACTACAAACCCATGTGTCCTGAGTATCACCACCCTTCCTGCAGCCCAGAGTAAGAGAACGAGAAACAGGAGGAGAAGCAATACTGTGACCCTGTGGGGAATGGATAAGCACCTGCTTCTTGGAAGCAAGTTTACCGGGCAAGTTATTCCCTGGTTGTTTGCTGGATCTGAACCCAGAGGGCCAATAAGGTCAGCCTGAAAACATCATCACTTTGAAGTAGAGCCCTGATGAAATCTTTGAATAAGTAGCACAAATTAGAATATTCTATCAAAGTACACCTTGAACAATGTAAAGGAGTTTGAACTCTGAGTAGGGGACTTAAGAAAGCCATAAGAGAAAGCAAGCAGTTACTTCCAAAAGTAAATGAAGTAACCAGAGAGTCAGGAGAAAAAAGCATAGTGCCTTGAGTAATTCCCGATTAAGTTGCTTTCCAGGTAATCAAACAAGCTCTACACTCCAACAAATGGAAAGCAGAGCATAAGCCATTCAGTTTTAAGCAAAACCTGAAGCCTGTAAATATGGTTATAAAACTATTCACCAAGTTGGTTGGAAACATTTATTTCAAACTTAAACATCTTCAGGATAAAAATAACTTCCTATGTTTATTCCGCTAAGACATCTTTGAACATCACAACTTGCTCATTCAGATGTGAATATAAAGTCCTTCCCAGGACTTTAAGAGAGGATTCTCAAGATTCCTGGAATATTTAAACACAGATCAACAGCAACTCTGGGCTTCCCTGGTAGCTCAGATGGTAAAGAATTTGTCTACGATGTAGGAGACCTGGCTTCGATCTCTGGATCAGGAAGATCCCCTGGAGAAGGGAGTGATAACCCACTCCAGTATTCTTGCCTGGAGAACCCCAAGGACAGAGGAGCCTGGTGGGCTACAGTCCACGAGTCATAAACAGTTGGACACGGCTGGGTGGTTAAGCGCAACAATGGCAACTCTGTGCAATGACCATGTAATCCAGGGATCTGGTCTTTTCACCACGGTCATGCTTTATTAATTCTGAAGATGCGAGCAAAACAGTCAACACGTCATATAGGAAAGAGCATGGACTTTGGAGTCTGACAGCCAGCTCTGCCATGAGTTACCTAGGGTGTCCTTGGACTACTACTGTAGTCTCGAGGAACCTAGCCCTTCCTGTCTGTAAAATGAGGAAGTGGGAAAGATAACTGTTAGGATAATTGTGAAATTTCCAAAACAAAATAATATGGATACATCTAGTACAAGCATCTAAAGAGCTCTCCCACAACTTATGGGGAGTGTTCTCCAGGGCAAATTTTACTGCGGTTCCATAGAGCTCATTTTCTTCTTCCTACGTCCCCTACAAAAACAGTTCCAACTTCTTATTTTACAAATTTAAAACAATTAAGAAATAAAAGAGTCATGACACGAAGAGTTAGGCTCCTGGATTAATTAATATGAAAGAATAAGGAGAAAAAAAAAAAGAATTTCCATAACTCAGGTCAAGAAACAAAGAAACTTGGCACACTGGTTTTCTACCTAAGTTTAAGAGTGAAATGGGAACAGTATACAGGCATACCTCTTGATCGCACTTCATGTCTCTGTGCTTGCTTCACAGGTAATGTTTTTTACGAATTGAAGGTTTGCGGCAACCCTGTGTAGTCAGATGATGGTTGGCAATTTTTAGCAATAAGGTATTCTCTAACTGAGGTGTACATATTGGTTTTTTAGACACAATGCGATTGCACATTTAACAGACTACAGTATAGTGTAAACGTAACTTTTGTATGCACTGGGAAATCAAAATGCAATACTCGCTTTACTGCAGTGGTCTGGAATTGAACCCCCAATATCTCCAAGGTCTGCCTGTGTGGGGCCTAAGAGGCAACCCTGTGAACTGGAAGAGTACCTAGAGAAAATGACTCAAGGGTGCTCAGAGAGGCTTCGGAATCTTTGTGGGAACAGACACGTCAGACTAAGAACAGTAAACAGCACAACAGATATCTACACCTACAAATGCTCAGCCTTAGAAATAGCAAGGTGTCTGATCACCATGGGAGACCAAACATCCCCAAGTGAGCAAAATTTAAAACAAGTCCTCAAAGGAGTAAATGCTCAGACAAACCTGTAGATAACACACAGAGTATTTTTCTGCCCCAGAAAGGCATTCTTCTTTAGGACTTTCAGCATCCCAGGAAGCTCCTGGGGGTATGTTGAGTCCTTATTTTTTTTCTCCTTCCAGTTCTATTGAGATGTTATTGACACAGAGCACTGTGTAAGTTTCAGGTGTACAGCGTAATGATATGACTGACATACATCATGAAACAGTTATCACAGTACATTTGGTGAATATCCATCACCTCTTAGAGATACATAATGAAATAAACAGAAAAAAAACACTTTTTTTCCTTGTGATGAATCCTACACTCTTAGGATTTACTCAGCGAACAACTTTCATAAATAACATACAGCTTTGTTGATTATATTTACCATGGTGTACATTTCATCCCTAGTATCTATTTACCTTACAACTGCAAGTGTGTACCCTTTGACTACCTTCATCCACTCCCCACCTCTGGTAACAATTCTGATCTCTTTTTCTATGAGACTGTTTGCTTGCTTTTGAAGCATAATTGACCTACAACACTATCTAAGTTTCATTTACACCATAATAATTCCGTATTTCCATATATTTCAAAACGATCACAGTGAGTCTAGTTACATCACCATACATCAATAGTACATAGCTATTGACTATATTCCCCATGCTGTATGTTTTATACCTGTACTCATTTTAGAACCGGAAGTTTGTAGTTCTTCATTTCCCTCACCGATTACTTTCCCCTCTCCCCACTGGCAACCACCTGTCTGTTCTCTGTATCTATAACTCTGGTGTGTCTTCTGTTTTAGATTGCCCATATAAGTGACGTCAAACAGTATTTGTCTTTCTCTGATTTATTTCACTTAGCATAACCCCCTCTAGGTCCACCCGTGTCATCAGAAATGGCAAGATTTCACTCTTTTTACGGCTGAAAACTTTTCTATTGGATTTATATGTCTTCTTTATCCATTCATCTATTGACGGGCACTTAGGTTGCTTCTCTATCTTGGCTACTGTAAACAGTGCTTCAGAGAACATCAAGGTACATGTATCTTTTTTTCTAATTAGTGTTTTTGTTTTCTTGAGTAAATATCCAGGAGAAAAATTGCTGAATTACATGACAGTTCTATTTTTTCCATTCTTTGAGGAATCTCCGTACTGTTTCCCACAGTGGTTGCACCAGTTTATATTCCCATCAACAGCACATAAGGGTTCCCTTTTCTCTACATCCTTGTCAATACTTGTTATCCTTTTGAAATAGCCATTCTGGCAGGTGTGAGGTGGTTTCTCACTGTGGTTTTGATTTGCATTCCCCTGGTGATGAGTGATGTTGAACGTCTTGTGTATCTGCTGGCCATCTGTATGTCTTCTTTGGGACAATGTGCATGCAGACTGCCTGCTCCTCTTCTTTGGCACCCAGACAGGGACATGAACATCTTCACAGGTCACTGCGATGGCTGGAGACATGGTGGTGACTATCATTCCAAAACCAGATGGATGAATAAATGGAAGAGATGGCATTTTTAATCAGGACATGAGATCATAGTACACATACTATTCTGCAACTTGCTCTTTTCACTCAATATGATGACGATCTTTCAACCTGACCTCATTTTCTCTAATACATGCATCTAATTTCATAGCTTGAGTATACTATGATTCAATCTAACTATTCTGCTATTGCTTATCATATAGGGATCTTTCTATCTTTAAAAAGTCCATTGAGAAAAAGCACTCCTTAAACCACCAACTTGTTTGTCAGTTGATACTAAAACTAGAACTGCTGTGGACTGACAGCTGGATCAACAAAGGACTCAGAGCAAGCAGAGAGGGCTGTTAGGAAGGAAGGGAGTAGATCCTGACGGTAGGAGTATCATCACCACACAGCCTCTGCTTGAACACTTAAAAACTGCCATGGATGGGGCACTCATGAACTTCAATGATGACCAATTCTTTTATCGACATAAATCTCATCAATAGGAAACTTTGTGACAAATTGAAGCTTACTTCCCTAAAGTTTCCATCCCTTGAGTTCAGTTCTGCTGAGGACACAGCATAATTACATGCATCAAATATCTGAACACTACTATGGGATCCTATCTAAGGTTTTTCTTCTCTAAGTTAAACACCTCTTCTTCCTTCAATAATCCTCTTCCCAGGAACTAGGTTCCAGGGCCCTCACCTTGCCTCTCACCTTCCTTCAGCTCTTCCTGTTTTCCAAGGTCTCTAAGTCTTCATTGCATTTGGTACAATGTTGCTTCTGTTTTATGTTTTGCTTTTTTGACCACAAGGCACGTGGGATCTTGGCTCCCCAACCAAGGATCAAATCTTCATCCCCTGCACTGGAAGGCAAAGTCTTAACCACTGGACCACCAGGAAGTCCCTCCAATGTCGCTCTCAAAAGCTAACACATAGCACTGAACACCTGAGGGGCTTGTGACTCAACCAGCACAGAGTGAACTGCTGTGACCATCCATCCATCCACAGCATCACCGGCTATGGACAGGAGAGCATAACACGTCCCCTGGGTCATTTTACCACATGCCACAAGCCAAAGAGTTCAGTTCAGTTGAGTCGCTCAGTCGTGTCCAACTCTTTGCAACCCCATGGACTGCAGCACTCCAGCTTCCCTGTCCCTCACCAACTCTCAGAGCTTATTCAGATTCATGTCCATCGCGTCAGTGATGTCATCCAACCATCTCATCCTTTGTCATCCCCTTCTCCTCCTGCCTTCAATCTTTCCCAGCNGGACTGCAGCACTCCAGCTTCCCTGTCCCTCACCAACTCTCAGAGCTTATTCAGATTCATGTCCATCGCGTCAGTGATGTCATCCAACCATCTCATCCTTTGTCATCCCCTTCTCCTCCTGCCTTCAATCTTTCCCAGCATCAGGGTCTTTTCCAATTTGTCAGTTCTTCGCATCAGGTGGCCAAAGTCAAAGAGGACAGCTACAAAACTTGCTGTGTATTCTAACTCATTCCCAGACCTACCAAATACTCTTTTGAATATTCTCTAATCAGCCCTGCTTTGAGGTTGCATTTGATGCCCTTAGGCATAAAACACAAGAGTGGATAAGAACCCAAAGTTCCTGAGTCCCAATCCTGGCTCTACTGTAGGCCAGCCATAGGACCTAAAACAAGTCACATACCACATAGGGAGGTTGTGTGGCTTAGACAATTTATATGGAGTGTTTAGCACAGTATGTAGGAAGCAATCATTACAAAAAGCTTAAGAATTCCATGGACAGAGGAGCCTGGCAGGCTACAGTCCATAGGGTCACAGAGAGTCAGACATGACTGAAGCAACTTAGCACACATGCATAGCTAGGTTAGCACAGAGACCCGAAGTTGAGAGCAGAATTCTTGCCATATGACAGAATATACATGTGGCCCATACCTCCTGAGGAATTAAGCTGTATTATCCTCTTCTTTGAAGAGACAGAAGTCTTGTCTTTTATATATCCAAGTGGCTGATAAATAAGTAAATACCTCAGCTTCGGTGTCTGTTTCAGAAGACAGTTGATTTTTCCTAATATCCCACAGGTACAGCCACACTGCTGGCTGTGAACATACCCAAACTAACTAACCCCGCCTCTTCGTTGATAAGAAGTAATGTTTATCTGATAGAGTGGTTCCTATGAGAGGTTCTTTCTCACTTCCTGGGTACATTAAATTTACTTATATTTCAGCTTGGATCCACTCTTTCCCATTTCACTACAGTCAAAAAAAAAGTTTGTTTTTCTCTTCCCCCTAGCTGTCATCCTTATCTTTACTCACTGCCTTCTTCTGCCCCATCTTTTCTGTCTTGAAGTACTAAATTTCTTCATCCCCTAGAATCCTCAAAATTGAGTCTTTTCTTACTCATCACCGGATACTAACTGAAAACTCAACTTCCCCTCCAAACACCACCCACACCCGCCTCACTTAATCTCGGTGCTGTGACACGAGCACTGAGCATGCATTGTTCCCTCCGAGCTTCAAAAATGTGACGAAAGTGGTGACGGGGACATGACAGCAAACAGCAAGCACGTCACTGATGAACAGTTTACTGAAATCTTCCCCATGGATCACCTGCCTCATTTGAAATTCAAACCACTCCTAATGTACCTGTAATAGCTCATTTTACAAATAAGGGATCAGGCTCCGAAAGCTTAAATAGGTTGGCCAAGGTCACGTGCTCCGTCAAGTCCGACTCTTTGCAACTGCTAGGCTCCTCTCTCCACGGAATTTTCCAGGCAAGAATACTTAAGGGGGCTGCCATTCTCTTCTCCAGGGGATCCAAGCCGCATCCCTTATGTTGGCAGGTGGATTCTTTACCACTAGCGACCCCTGGGAAACCCCAAAGGTTACACATCTACAAAAGACTGGCTCTAAGTCTAAAACCCAGCTCTTCATGTTCCTTCTACAGTTGAGCGAGGGTGAGTTCACAGGACAGAATTCAGAAGGAAACACAAACGTCAGTTACACAGCCTGGGTCTAAAATGTGGTCGGCTTTTTACAGCTTGCCCTCCACAATTCCTTGAGAAGGGTTTTTCGCCTGAATTCTTCTGGCTTAAGCAATAGACACTTAGAATGGTCCTGCTGAATGGACGGCTGAGATGCAGAATAGCATTTCCAAGGTCAAAACTTAATGAGGAAATACCCCCAGTGAGCAATGGCTAATGCCTGGAGAGTTTCGTTCAGAGGTGGAGGTGGGGGGTTGGGGAGGGGGGTTCTGCTGTTTTATGTTACAAGAAGAGAAATACTTATCTTACTAAACAATTATTTGTTCATGAAAATCACCTGATGGGGAGCTGGAGGATTCAGGATAAACCAAAGTTCTTTGTGTCTTTACTGAAAGTGACTTAGATGCATGCAACAATTTTAATAAATCTGACTTTAAAGTAAAAGTGAATCTAAAGCACAGACACATACCGGGGTAACTGTGTGTTTCCTTTTCATTCTTCTGGCTAGAAAGTTCTCTAAAACCACACTGGTCCCAGTGTTCACAGACACGGCACAAGTAATGATCCTTGATTAAAACCAAAAAGGCAGGGACTTCCCTGGTGGTCAAGTGGGTAAGACTCCACAATCCTCATGCAGGAGGTGTGAGTTCTACCCCTCTAAACAATTATTTGTTCATGAAAATCACCTGATGAGGAGCTGGAGGATTCAGGATAAACCAAAGTTCTTTGTGTCTTTACTGAAAGTGACTTAGATGCATGCAACGATTTTAATAAATCTGACTTTAAAGTAAAAGTGAATCTAAAGCACAGACACATACCGGGGTAACTGTGTGTTTCCTTTTCATTCTTCTGGCTAGAAAGTTCTCTAAAACCACACTGGTCCCAGTGTTCACAGACACGGCACAAGTAATGATCCTTGATTAAAACCAAAAAGGCAGGGACTTCCCTGGTGGTCAAGTGGGTAAGACTCCACAATCCTCATGCAGGAGGTGTGAGTTCTACCCCTGGTCACAAAACTAGATCCCACGTGCATGTTCCAACAAAGAAGTCTACACGCTGCAACTAAAGATCCCATTAACACCTGGCACAGCTGAAAATAAATATGTTTTAATTAAAAAAATTTTTTTAATTAAATAGCATTATGTTTTAAGTAAAAATTTTTTTCAGAACAGCTTTAAAGAAAAATCGCAAAGATAGTACAAAGATTTCTCGTATAGCCTAACCCTATTTCCTTTATTATTAGCATCTCACATACAAAGGTTTCATGTACCACAGTTAATGAACCAATATCCATACATTAGTATTAACTGAAGCTTGTTCTTTATTCAGATTTCCTTAGACTTGCCTAATGCTCTTTGTCTGCCCCAGGACTCAACATACATTAGTTGTTCTGTCTCCTGAGACTCATCCTGGTTATTAAAATGGTCACACAGCCTTGTGAAGATACTAAAAAAACATTGAACTGAACACCTGAAATGGGTGAACTGTAAGGTACAGAATCCCAGATTAGAAAGAGGACATTAGTTGAAAACCTGGTGGAATTCGAAAAGTCTGGAATGTATTTAACAGTTATCAGTGTTGATGTTTTACTTTTGACAAGGGTACCTAATGAGGAAAATTGGGGAAGGCATATACAAAAACTCTTTGTACTATCATTACAAATTTTCTGTACATTTAGAATTATTCCAAAATAAATTTGTTTTTTTTTTAAATTACCATAGAATGTGATCTATTATTATGAAGCAAAGAGCAAACCTTAGATGGTATACCGGTTGCTTCTTGAAATATTGGTGAGACTCTTAGTATTTTCACTCGAGCTAAAGAGAGAATACCTGTAAAATGACATGATAAAGGAGTTCTCTGAGGCCATCAAGTTCAAGGCCTTCTTCAGGAAATGACATGCATCCGTGGCACACCCCGCCCACGGTTACCAAACCAGCGTTTTATGGTCCTCTTTGATCACCATTCCATAATCTGCAGCTTTGGCCACCTTTAGTCAACTCTAACTCAAGTTCACTTTCTCTTGTTTGGGAAGCTTCAGTTCAGTTGTCCTTATAACCAT
This sequence comes from Oreotragus oreotragus, assembly GCA_006410675.1. Taxonomy (NCBI): domain Eukaryota; kingdom Metazoa; phylum Chordata; class Mammalia; order Artiodactyla; family Bovidae; genus Oreotragus; species Oreotragus oreotragus. The sequence continues at coordinate 221,976 of SJYX01024168.1, forward strand.
TTTTTCCTGCTCCTTTCTAACTGCACCATGTCCTCTAGAAACTTTGCAATAGAGAGCCAATCTCGATACATACAACTCTAATAAATACTTGGGGGTTGCCAAGCACACAACAGACGGTGTTCCGGTTCTCATTTAAAAAAAAAAAAAAAGTGGTCAATTTCTAAATCAATTTAACAGCTAACTATTGTCCTTCAGAGTCTCTCAAAGTTTCAAATAGCTAAGGTACACAGTCATAATTCATTATTGCTCAAGACAGTGAAACTGGGCCCCACCTTGTACTCTGATGAAAAGATTACTTTTAGTTTATAGCCTCCTTTCAGCCTTCTTTTAAATTAAGATAACAAACTAGCCATCAGATAAAGGTATCTATAAAGACACTCTAAGTACCCCTATAGAATGACAAAAGATTTGCAACTAGGTCAAGCTCCGCCCCACTCCAGTACTCTTGCCTGGAAATTCCCATGGATGGAGGAGCCTTGGTGGGCTGCAGTCCATAGAGTCGCTAAGAGTTGGACACGACTGAGCGATTTCTCTTTCACTTTTCACTTTCATGCATTGGAGAAGGAAATAGCAACCCACTCCAGTGTTCCTGTCTAGAGAATCCCAGGGACGGGGGAGCCTGGTGTCCTGCCATCTATGGGGTCGCACAGAGTCGGACACGACTGAAGTGACTTAGCAGCAAGCTCACTATGAAACTGAGGTAAACGATAACTCAATAAAGCTGAGACTACAAAACAGCCTTTCATTATACCCTTTTTGTAAACTCCACCCCCAGAACCCAGTCATTAAAAAAAAAAAACATAATTTTTTTGTTGTTGTTCTTCACTCCACAGGGTAGAGAAAGTGGACCTCTGAATACAATTTCAAATCCAGTTTGATTTGCTTCCTTTTGAATCTGCAGGCAAGTTAACACTTAGGTTTGGAGATGAATGGGCAATTTTCTTTGGGGATAGAGAAGGGAGGAAAATCAGCTCAACATCCCTAGTAAACAAGAAATAGAAGCTCTTTTCACACACAGTTATACCAGTATGTGTTTGTGCTTTAGATTCACTTTTACTTTAAAGTCAGATTTATTAAAATCACTGCATGTGTCTAAGTCACTTTCAGTAAAGATACAAAGGACTTTCGGTTCATCCTGAATCCTCAGGCTCCTCATCAGGTGATTGTCATGAACAAATAATTGTTTAGTAAGATAAACATTTCTCTCCTCAAACATGTGAACAAGAAATAGAAGCTCTTTTCAAATAAATTACTATTTCCAGAGCAAAGCACACAAATTTCTAAGGCATTCTGACCAGACTCTAACAGGGAGGTGGAAGCAAAGCAATTTCAGAGCCCTGAAGTTCTATTCACTTCAGCCAACACGCGTGGAAATGCGCACATTTCATTGACAGAAATAAGAAAGGAACATATACAGGTGCAATCCTTTGAGCTACATCCCCTGAAAAGGAAGAAGAAAAGGGGGTCTTCACCCTCAAGAAGAGTTCCTTTACAATCTGAAACCAAGCCTTCCCTCTACTGTTGAAGATCTTGGAATCACAGAATTTGAGAGCTGCACTGGGCTTCAGGAGTATCGTTTCTGGCAGATGGAGAGAGCAGAAATTCTGGAGACGAGCCACAGACATCAGGTCTGTGAGAGGCAGAGCCATTTGAATCCCTGGGCCACAAGGGACAGAGGATCTTCAATGTCCTCAAGTCTAAGTCCAGAGCGGATCTCTCTCCCTCCCAGCAGAAACTGGAGGCAAACCCCATTCTGCCCCCTTTCCTGAGCTCCGTGCTCAACCCCCCAACCTGTCCCACTGTAGGCAGTCGTCATGCTCTCCATATTCCTGGGGACCATGCCAAAGTGGAGGACCCCGCCCCAATTCCATCACCCACCCCCAGCAGCGTTTTTCAGCCTTGGCTAAAGGAGGTCACTCCTGGAAGCACCGAAACAGAACTCTCAGAAAAGGCAGAAAGGAAGTCGGCATTGCAAGAGCTCTGTAGACACAGATATGAATCAATTCCTAGGAGACACTGTTTTTGGTTTTTTTTTTTTTAAAGGAGAAGAGTGGAGGAACCATACACTCTCGTTTATATCAGAAAAGACAAAAAGATTCCATATACATGGATGTCTCCCCAACCTCTCAAAGGATGCCACTGGCTGCCAGTGGGGAGGGAATCTGAGCAGCTTCAAACTAGGGGGATGAGGGATAAGGGAGGGACACCACTGGGACTGACCTTTCATCCTACCCCCCTTTTCTGCCTTGTGATTTTGACACTAAATATATAAGCTACCTAGTCAGAAAACTCATTTCTTAAAATCTGTATTTACACAAAGTAAAAGCTCCCAAAATGAGCTAATCAAACACAAATCATGTTTCATTAAAACAGATAAATATTTAAAATAAGTGAAATTAAATTTTTAGAAAGACAGAGCAACAAATAACGCAGGGGTGGGGATGGGTGGGGGAGGTCTTCGGAGGAAAGACGTCTCAACCCAATGACACTCACAGTTAAACCACTTCGTGACATTTCACAAGATGACTTTTGAATTTAGCAACTTCCTCTAGGCCTTAGCAACTTTATCTTGTATATACCTCTGCTGACACTGTTTCAGATAAGAAGCACAGAATGAGGAATGAGACAAAAGCGAGGGGGGCACAAACCAAAGGGTTTTTTAGTTTTTTGATATATGCTTGTTTGAAATGTGATTTTAGAACTGAAGAAAACTTTTCCAGTATAACCCTGCTCTTTTTTTTTCAAATGAGACAAGAACCCAAGCTTTGTGTTGTTGTGGTGGTAAATGAGCTGGAGTATGGAATATTTTTAATAGGATGGTTGGGAAACCCTCAGCACCAACCCCTTTCCCACCCCCAGAAATCCTAGTTCAACACTTAGAGACGCTTTACTGCTGTGTGGACTTTCAAAAACATACTTCAAAGAAGATTAACCACTGACAACAGTTCTAAGCAGAGCCCTTCTATTATAAGGAAGTTGGTAAATGATTCACCAAGTACATATTTTTCGGCCAAGTAAAAACCCATTGCAAATGGGTTAATGAGTTCATCTTGTGGCACATGGTCATGTAACTGAGCCCTAAGGGATAGTGGTCTTTTTATAAAGCCTATTTTTAACCAGTATAAACTATGTAAAGGTACTTTTCCCATTGATTATTCTCTATCCTTTTGCTTTTCTGGCAAAACTACTAGAAACTGTCATTAATAAGTCTGCAGCAAGTTTTTCCTTTGTCTTATTTACTGAAAGGGTTGACTTACTTAAAATAGAAAGCTTCTGAAAACCACACAATCAAATACGGCAATTACACAGACTGAATTCTTTATTTTTTTTATAAGTTGCTGCCACAAAAAGATATTTCCAGATTGTATCTGCTTTGATATAATCTTTTCATGAAATTTTTCTTTATGAATGTAATTCAGAGGCCATGCTTCAAAAATACTTGAGAGTACTGGGGTATACTGTACTTTTTGTATAAGTGACTTGACTTCAGACTGGGAAAGGAATTTCTACATATTGTCCACACAAACATGAGACATTCTGACTCCCCAAAAGATAATATCTGCATTTATGATATGACTATATCATATAGTAATAGATCTATTACTATAAATCTATCTAGGGTAATAGATCTATCAACTTCACACAATGAAAACAGGAATGGAGAATGTTATACTTAAACAATCCAAGATTCACATTTCACTACCAGCAACTGGGCCATTAATTAACTTTCGATCAGAAATTAGGCCTTTTCGATCTGAAATGCAGGGTCCAAATAAGAAATAGGTAGGCCTAACCCAGTGATTAAAAAGAACTGGCCCCTAAGTTTCTCATCACTTAGTCATCCATTCCAACGCAAATATGTAAATAAAATTCCACTACAATGGAATCAAGTTTATTTAGTTTTTACTTCATACTCCTAAGCATACCAAGATGACCACAATTCAGCCTTAGTCACTGCCCACAGAGAAAGTTCACCTTTTCTCAGAACCTTTGCTCAAACAGTTTCCTCTTCCTGGTATATTCTGCCTGTCCCCCACCCGGCTCCATCCCTGCACTTTCTCTCCTGCTTCTAAAGCAGAAACTCCCAGGAAGAACACTCCCCACACACATAATTTCCCAGAAGAAGCCCAGGGGTGCTGAGGCCTGGGTGCATTTATTTTCTGGAATAACTAAGCATACTGCATTGTAAGAGTTTACATATACTTATAGGTTTGTCTGCTAGAAGGCACAGGCCCTAGCTCATCTCTGTATCCCTCTTCCAGCCCAATATTTGGTAGGCAGTGTTTAATAAGCAACTACAGAAAGAAGCCTCTCAGAGTGAGGCAGGGCAGAAAGACTAATAAATATCTGAGACACAAGGTAAGAGGCACCATGTGATAAAGAAAGAATGAAATATTGCCAGCTGCAGCCACTTGGATGGACCTAGAGTATATCCTACTAAATGAAGTCAAAAACAAATATTATATAATATCATTTATATGTGGAGTCTTTTTAGATTTTTAGATTGGTGTTGGTATTTTTTAATAATACCAATGAATTTATATACAAAAAACAGAAACAGAGTCACAGACATAGAAAGCATTTATGGCTACCAATGGGGAAAGGGTTGGGAGGGAAAATTATGAGTATGCGATTAACAGACACAAACAACTATACATAAAATAGATAAGAAATAAGGGTGTACTGTACAATACAGGGAACTATATTCAGTATCTTATAATAACCTATAATGGAATAGAATCTGAAAAATATACATAACTGAGTCACTTTGCTGTACAGCTGAAACTAACACAATATTGTAAATCAACTATGAATTTTCTATTTAAAAAAGACAGAAACGGACACACAGAACCAATATCCAGACAAGGAGATACACATATTGTTGTTCAGTTGTTTAATCACGTCCCACTCTTTGCGATCCCATGGACTGCAGCATGCCAGGCTTCTTTGTCCTTCATTATCTCCTGGAGTTTGCTCAAACTCATGTCCATTGAGTTGATGATGCCATCCAACCATTTCATCCTCTGTTGCCTCCTCCTCCTGCCCTCAATCTTTCCCAGCATCAGGGTCTTTTCCAATGAACTGGCTCTCAGCATCAGGTGGCCAAAGTATTGGCGCTTCAGTTTAGCATCAGTCCTCCAAATGAACATTCAGGGTTGATTTCCTTTAGATATCCATATACAAAGTCAATAAACATAACCCTTTGGATTACTGTCATAATTCTTCCCCCCAAAAGAGGTACATGTGATATGGAGACAGCACTGTGGAGAAACAAAATAAAAGGGGGTCATTTGGCCCTGGGGGAGGGGGAGTCTATAAGGAAAGAGGGGAGAGCAAGGCCAGGGTCACAGAGAGCAGACAGGAGCGGGTGAAACAGGAAATGAGGATCAGGATGAGGGCTACTGCCTGCGAGAGGGGAAAGTGTGAACGAAGCTGGAAGGTGTAAAAGACACAGGGGATCTGAGCCACAGGAAAGCACCATCTGCTACGATATCTATACAGAACCCAGGAAAGCATGCTGGGATGCAAGGCAGTGACTACAGCAAAGCCTGCAGAGTCCCAGGTTCAAGTCCTGCCTCTGCCCTCGCCCAGCCCTAGGGCTGCAGGCAAGTTACTGAAGACCTGTATCTGTAGCCCGCCAGGCTCCTCTGTCCATGGGATTCTCCAGGCAAGAATACTGGAGTAGGGTGCCATTTCTTTCTCCAGGGGATCTTCCTGACCCAGGGATAGAACCTGCATCTCCTACATTGCAGGTGGATTCTTTTCCATTGAGCCACTGGGGAAGTCCCACTGAAGACCTGTAAGCCTGTTTAAGCATCCAGCATATGGAGTTGCTGGTGTCTTTAGGGCAGACAGGTAAACTGAGGCCAAGTCGAGAAGAAATACATCTTGCTCCATGACAGGCAGGCAGAAGCTTCAGGACCCACCAGGCCTCCGCCTGAAATGCCAGAAAGCATATGGACACACCCCCCTTCAACTGGGGTCAAATCAGGCCACCGGACTGTGACACCAGCCAGCACTGGCCATTCCGGCCAGCACCCCCTGGGCCCACCTGAATCCCTTAGGATGGAGTCATTCCTCCCACACACAGGGCTGGACTGAGGGACACTGCCCAACGCCACCCACCCTGTCCTCTTTATTATATGGAATTTGGGGTTTATAATGTAGTCTTTCCCTCAATACATCTCACCGTTTCATCATGCTCATGCTAAGTCGATTCAGTCATGTCCAACTCTTTGCGACTCCATGGACTGTATCCCGCCAGGCTCCTCCAACCATGGGATTCTCCAGGCAACAGTACTGGAGTGGGTTGCCAGGCCCTCCTCCAGGGGATCTTCCTGACCCAAGGAGCGAACCTGCGTCTCCTGCATTGCAGGCGGATTTTTTGCCACTGAGCCTCTGGCTATTTTAAAAGCCGCCTTCCATCTCCCAAAAGCAGTCTCTTCAGAACCACAAAGGATCTTTCCACTCTCTTTGCAAGCAGCTCCAGGAAAGACTGCAAGGCTCAGGGTCAGTTGCTGGCCATGGCCTTACCAGGCCCCTGAGCCCCCACGGGGCACTTTCCCTGCCCTGACGAGCACCCTGCCTCTCATCCCCAGCCTCCTGACCTGCGTGCACACTTGCAGCTATAGACTTCTTCCTCCGTTTCCATGATTCATGTTCCCACCACTGACCTCCCTCCCACTTTTGACCTCTGCTCTGCTCCGGAAACCTCCGAGTCTTCCCAGCTCCCTCCCTCAGCTCTCAGCCTGGTGGGAGAGCTGTCTGCCCCCAGCGTCTGCTTTCCGGTTTTACCACCACATGGGCGAGGAGAGAGAAGAAAAGACACTGCTTGTCCAGACTCCCCCAGTGCTGCTCTGGCCCATTTTTCTTCCACCATCCCCCGTCATTTAGTAATACACTTGCGGACTAAAAGCTCTAAGTGTGTGTAAAATCAGCCAATCATGTGAAAGTAGCATCTCTGCCCTATTTGTTAGCCTGAATAGAAAGACCTCTAAAATGGACTTTTTTAAGAAAGCATTTGAATGCATTTTGTTTGGTCTTGTATTCATGAAGTGTTCCATTGTTCAGTCACTAAGTCATGTCCGACTCTTCCTGACCCCATGAACTGCAGCATGCCAGGCTTCCCTGTCCCTCACTATCTCCCGGAGTTTGCCCAAGTTCATGTCCATTGAATCAGTGATACCATCCAACCATCTCATCCTCAGTCATCCCCTTCTCCTCCTGCCCAGTCCTTCCCAGAATCAGGGTTTTTTCCAGTGAGTCAGCTCTTCACATCAGGGGGCCAAAGTATGAGAGCTACAGCATCAGTCCATCCAATGAGTATTCACGGTTGATTTTTCTTAGGATTGACTGGTTTGAGCTCCCTGCTGTCCAAGGGACTCTGAAGAGTGTTCTCCAGCACCACAGTTTGAAAGCATCAATTCTTAAAGGGTTTAATTAGCACCAATGATGAACTGGGCCCCTAGGATGGGGCTGTTGGAGGGAACGGGGGTGGCAGGCATCAAAAGAACACAGCAGGTGTGTTCTGCTCCCCTCATCAGGCTCAGCTGCTGCCTCCTTCTATAAAGGAGGTAGGCGAGCTCCTAACACCCTTCGAGAGAGGCACCATCCTTCCAGCCAAGAAGTACCTCCCCTCCAGACCCAAGTCTGGCTCCTCCTAACCCTGGATAGGATGTGCCCTGCAGAGCAGCTGGCCGAGAGCCTGAGAGCAGAGCCGGTCGTGCCCTCTCTGGTCCCTCCTAGTTGTCAGCATCCACCAACCTCCACATTCCTGGAGAGCTTAGGTACCACACCTCACATCCCTGGGCACCTGGGGAGTTTCAGTGTTTAGGAGGACAATCCCTCAAAAGCCCCTAGGTTCCTGGGCCTGCTAAACTGAATCAACTTCCATCCCTTCTCCCAGGGAAGCTTTGCTGCTGCTGCTGCTAAGTCGCTTCAGTCGTGTCCGACTCTGTGCGACCCCACAGACAGCAACCCATTGGGCTCCGCCATCCCTGGGATTCTACAGGCAAGAACACTGGAGTGGGTTGCCATTTCCTTCTCCAATCCATGAAAGTGAAAAGTGAAAGTGAAGTCGCTCAGTCATGTCAGCAACCCCATGGACTGCAGCCTACCAGGCTCCTCTGTCCATGGGAGTTTCCAGGCAAGAGTACTGGAGTGGGATGCCATTGCCTTCTCCAGAAGCTTTGCTAGGGATCTTCAACTTGAATACCCTGGCGCCTGGCTCTCTCACTTCCTCAGCACCTGCTACTCAAAGTCCCTCCAATCTCCTAATGTTTCCCTTCTCACAGTCACCATCTCTAACTACTTGTCAGCATCTCTCAACACCCTTACTTCTTAACGTCTCAACAACTTTCCCTTCCAACTGTCTATTTCACTTTTGCTCTGAGAAGGCACTGCTGAAAGAGAAAAATCACAGATGGCACAAATCTTGATACTTTTGACTTTCAGTGGGTTGATTATACCCAGCAACCCATTCAAATGACCCCAGGCAGCTCCTTCTCTGCTCCCCCATAAAGACCACCCAAAACATCCGCTCATCCTCAAAACTCCAGCTTCACTTCCACCCCTACATCCCTCAGCCATGACCTCCCACCCCACTTCACAAGATGAAAATCCTTTCACATTAAACCCTTCAACGCTTTCCCTTTGATGTGAGCAGTGCCTCTAAACTTCTGTTGTCAGGAGAATCACCTGGGCAGCCCCTTCTCATGGACAGGTATTTGGACTCACTAGGCCTGAATCGTGGAGAAGGCAATGACATCCCACTCCAGTACTCTTGCCTGGAAAATCCCATGGACAGAGGAGCCTGGTAGGCTGCAGTCCATGGGGTCCCAAAGAGTCAGACACGACTGAGCGACTTCACTTTGACTTTTCACTTTCATTCATCGGAGAAGAAAATGGCAACCCACTCCATCAACTTCCTTGCCTAGAGAATCCCAGGGATGGGGGAGCCTGCCGTCTATGGGGTCGCACAGAGTCGGACACGACTGAAGCGACTTAGCAGCAGCAGGCCTGAATCGAATCCCAGAAGCATACAGTAGATTCTGATGCTGGTCCATCCACCAGATTGGAGGAAAATCAGTCTAGGACATGGATCTCAAACTCCAGCCCTCGGGCCAAATCCAGCCCCTGCCTGTTTTTGTATGGTCTGCATTTTGTGTTTTTACATTTTTTTAAGGGTTGGAAAAAAAAAATCAAGAGAATTTTGGACTTTCCCTTGTGGCACAGCAGATAAGAATCCATCTGTCAATGCAGGGGACACAAGTTTGATTCCCTGGTCCGGGAAGATTCCATGTCCCGCGGAACAACTGCTGCTACTGCTACTAAGTCACTTCAGTCGTGTCCGACTCTGTGCAACCCCATAGATGGCAGCCCACTAGGCTCCCCTGTCCCTGGGATTCTCCAGGCAAGAACACTGGAGTGGGTTGCCATTTCCTTCTCCAATGCATGAAAGTGAAAAGTGAAAGTGAAGTCACTCAGTCATGTCCGACCCTCAGCGACCCCATGGACTGCAGCCCACCAGGCTCCCCCGTCCATGGGACTTCCCAGGCAAGAGTACTGGAGTGGGGTGCCATTGCCTTCTCCGGCGTAACAACTATGCCCGTGCAATTCAACTACTGAACCTGTGCTCAGGAGTCCCGAACTACAACTACTGAGCCTGTGGGCTGCAACTACTAAAGCCTACATGCCCTCAAGCCCGGCTCCACAAGAGAAGTCACGCCAGAGAGAAGCCCCCACACCATGACAAAGAGTAGCCCCCAACTGGAGAAAAGCACACACGAAGCAACAGACACCCAGCACAGCCAAAAATAAGGCTTTTTTAAAAAAAAAGAAGGGAATGCCACAACCCATGTAAATTACATAAAATTCAAATTCCAGTGTCCATAAATAAAGCTTCAGGAGAACACAGCCAGGCCCAATGATTTACATACTGTCTACAGCTGCTCTGAAGTGGCAAAGGCACAGTGACGTGGATGCAATGAAGACTGCCTGCAAAGTTGAAAATATTTGCTGTCCGGTCCTTTATATAAAAAGCTTGCCGCCCCCTGGTCCGCAGGATGAAGTACAGACAGCTCACAGCCTCACAGAGCCTCCCAGCTTCTCTGTGATGAAACCCCCGCCTCCCTCCCCAACCTCCGGTCCCACAGCCTTCACAAGCGCAGCCCCACCGGCCACTTCAGTGGGCTCAGCGCCTCACATGAAGCGCAGTTTCACACTTCCCTGCTTCTGTACGCGCTGTTCTGTCTGCCCACCTCGGCACACAAACACTTCATCCTTCCAAGATCCAGTTCATGTTCCTCCCCACCCATGAGATGCTCTCTGACAACCAAACCTCACCCGACCCCCGCACTGCACTAAACTCATTTGTATCCCAATTATCTGTATACAGCAGTGATTCTCAAACTTCACGCTCCCAGCACCACCAGGAGGGCTCATGAGACCACCCTCTGGCTGGGCCTGCCCCGCAGAGCAGCACACGGGGTGCCAAGCAGAGAGAATGGCCATTTCTAACAAGTTTCAAGGCCGATGCTGCTGGCCCAGGCACAGCACAGAAGCAACACCGGTTGACTTCTGTGTCCCTCACCCCAATCGCCAGTGAATTTTTTGAGGAAGGGCCCAATTTTATTCATGTTTGAATCATCCCAGCCTCACTTGGTTCCAAGAACTCCTGGAATATGGCAGAAACTCAGGATTTGCTATCTGTGGTCTAACCGCATGAGCTTCCTCCCGGGAGTCAATGATTTTCACTCTCGGACAATGAAAGGGAAATTGAGTGGGGAGAGGAGATCTGGCCTTGCAGGAACCAGTGAGGCCAAAGAAATAGATGGAAGTGGCTCTCTGTAGGACCTACGTTTTCTGGCCTGCCAAATGCATCCTGAGCTGGGGTCAACTGGAAAGCCCTAGGGTGGGGAGCAGATAGTTCAGATCAGAAACCCGAGGGTACAGCCTGGAGGCAGCACCAACAGGGGGGATGTTCAGTGGCCCGCCCCTTCCCGACAAAGACCCATCCACTGTCCACTTGAAAAACAAGATTCTCTCTATCAACATCTGATCAGTATATCATTAGCATGGGCCTATACTGTTACTAATGATAAACATTTGTTGAGTACTTACTACTTGTTTAGAATACAAAGGGAAATAAAACCTGACCCTCAAGAAAACTTTAGTTTGAAACTCAGCATACAAATGTAGAAGGACAGCTAACAAAGTAAGGTAACATTTACTAAGTGTCAAATACAAATGCTGTCAAAGGTAAACAGTAAATTCTACAGGAGTCCAAGGCGTCCTGTGGCTTTCCCATCTCCATTCCACTAAGCTACCTCGTGTAAAACTCAATCCTAAAGGAAATCAACCCTGAATGTGCATTGAAAGGACTAATGCTGAAGCTCCAATACTTGGCCACCTGAGGCAAAGAGCTGACTCACTAGAAAAGATCCTGATGCTGGAAAGACTGAGGGCAGGAGGAGAAGGGCAACAGAGGATGAGATGGTTGGATCTCACCAACTCAATGGACATGAGTTTGAGCAAACTCTAGGAGATAGTGAAGGCCAGGGAAGCTTGGCGTGCTGCAGTCCATGGGATCGCAGAGTCGGACATGACTGAGTACTGAACAACAGCAAACCTCTATTAGCACCTACACCGGTTCATCAGGACATAGTACTTGTATATTAATATTTATGTGGGTCTTTTGTCTCCTTTATAGGTGTATAAACTCTTCTAGGACAGAAGCTGTGATTTTTTTTTTTTTACATCCTTGTATTTCTATGACCTGACCAAGTCCCTGGCATTACAAGTGTGAAATAAATGTTTAATAATGACTGTGGAATGTGAGTTAAGCTTTTAACCAAGGGCAAGGCTTAGATAAGACAAGAATTGAGGGTTGGGCTTTCCAGACAGGCAAGGGAACCAACCAGGTGACTGAAAACTCCAGCCAGGTAGAGAAAGTTTATGGTCAGAGGCTTCAGGAGTGTCAAGACTCTTTGCAACGCCATGACTGTAACCCGCCAGGCTCCTCTGTCCCTGGAATTTCCCAGGCAAGAACACTGAGTGGGTAGTCATTCCCTTCTCCAGGGGATCTTCCCAACCCAGGGATTGAACCTGGATCTCCTGCCCTGCAGGCAGATTCTTTACCATCTGAGCCACCAGAGGCGGGGGG
>SJYX01024168.1:242295-252316 GCA_006410675.1 Oreotragus oreotragus
CCTGCCCGGGCCGCGCGGGGCGGGGCAGCTCAGCCACGGGCGCCGCCGCCTTGCCCCGCGCCTGGCGTTGCGCAGCCCCGGGCGGGGGTGGGGCGGGAGGAGCCAATACTCTTCCTTCTCCGGAGCTCCCCGTCCTCTCTCCCCGCCACCCGAAAACGACCTCCTCCCGGGTCACCAAGGCGGGCGCCTAGCACTCGGGAGCACCCTGGCCACACCCTGTTTTGGTTCCGCCGCAGTCTCAGCACCCCCACCCTCCCGGTTCCCGCTCGGGTGAAGGTTTCCTGCGCTTTCCCCGCGGCCAAGAGTTCATCTGCCTGCGGGCTGGAAACCCAAGGACACCCCGATGCTCCCAGCCAGCGCCCCATCACCTACCCCCTTCTCTCTCTCTCCGTACATTCCTGCGGGCACGCATAGCTTCCTACACCCTGGGTTTGTGTCGCAGAAGCTCAGACACTAGAACTGCTCGCTTCTGACCTTGGATGTCTGGCCCCCCGCGGACTGTAAATTCTTTTCACTCCTGTAAGAAACGATGCTGCTGCGATACTGTGTGCTTTCTGATCACTTTCTTGTCAGCACCGGTTCTAAAAAGGGGTTACCTGGCCCCTTCACTTCTTTGTCCCCAGAAGTGTATCACTGGTCCTTGGGAAACTTTTTCAGTTGATACAGAGATTTTGAGAATCATAAAAGTCTTGCTCTTTCCAGGAACTGCTGTAATGCTTGCTGATGAAGACTTTCAGGAAAGCAGTGTTGAAATCAAATGGGTAGGAAAAAAAATGAGTTGGTGTCAATCCCCAGGCTTCACCAGGTAACCAAGCTCAATACTTTGCATTAGAAGTTTACCTGGGAACGGGCACTGAGCCACCCAGCCAAGGATTAGTTGGTGGAGAAACCAACCAAACAGGCGGGCAGTCCCTCTAGGGCAGAACTAATTGTCCTCAATGTGACCTTCAGCTTCACATCCAACTGAAGGCCTGTCAGACACTCCTAACACCTTTCCCTCCAAGGCTCAGCCTCACCCTGGCCTTCTGGAAGAGTTTCACCACCAAAAAGCTGCACAGAATTTTAGATGGTCAGGCCAGAGTTTCTCAACTTTTATCCTCTATTGAGGAGCAACAAAAAATGTCCCAACCACCACTCCTGGTCCTCATGAAGATTTTGTAGGAGGCCACTATCACCACTCTCCTTTGCTCACACAGTGCACACACTCACACACACATGCATGTGCTTGAGGATCAATGAGGCTGTGTGTATGTGTTAAAGTCGCTTCAGTCCTGTCCGACTCTTTGCAGCCCTATAGACCATAGCCCACCAGGCTCCTCTGTCCTTGGGATTCTCCAGGCAAAGAATACTGGTGTGGGTTGCCATGCCCCCCTCCAGGGGATCTTCCCAGCCCAGGGGTTGAACCCAAGCCTCCTGCATTGCAGGTGGATTCTTTACCATTAATGCCACCTGGGAAGCCCCAATGATACAAGATAGGCTTATTAAATATCACACAGTTCTAGAAACTGACCAGAATTGAAACAATGTTCCTTTTATCTTCAGCAAGATGACAGCTTACATGAGGTATTTGAGGGCAGAAAGAGTCTGAAACCTCAAAAAAAAAAAAAAAATCTCTTTAATGTGAACTGCTAGAAAGCAAACATAGGCCAGTTTGGGTGGTGTTTATGAAAAAAAAACCCTGAGACCACTCATAGTTCTCCACAAAGCTATATTCTTCAGACTTCAAACAATAGTCCTCACATTGGCATAGGTTTAAAAACAGATTAGCCCTACCTGGATTTTCTTCTCAACAAAACACAGATTATCATCTAGTCTAAAATTTACCCTTAAAAAGGCAGGAACTATGTGTAGATCTTGAAAACGAAACATCACAGAAGTTAAATCTTAATAATCCTGTCCTACTGATAACTGTAGTACAATTAATCCTCAAAGAACTCATAGGAGGTGCAGCATCAAGAGAAGGGATCAGTTACACTGTTGGTGGTGGTGGGCGCTCAGCCGTGTCCAACTCTTTGCGACCCCATGGACTGTAGCACGCCAGGCTCCTCTGTCTGTGGGATTCTCCAGACCAGAATACTAGAGTGGGTTGCCATGCCCTTCTCCAAGGGATCTTCCTGACCCAGGGGTTGAACCCACGTCTCCTGCATTGCAGGCAGATTCTTTACCTTCTGAGGCACCAGGGAAGCCCCAGTTATACTACAGGTTAATTCAATTGGGTTCTGGAGGATGGGCTATGATTCTAAGATGCACCATGGACTTATCACTCTTTTTTCCTTCCCCTTTGTTTCTATCCTCTGTGAATCATACATTCATCATAATAATTATTACATGTTAGTTATATCTCTATAAAAGCTCTCTCATTTACCAGTGACAATAGTCCGTGTGGTAGTTATTATAATCTCTATTTTACAAATGAGAAAACTGAAGTTTGGGGAGCTTAAGTGTCTTGATTGTGTTAAGGGAGGTTGAATAAAACATGTCTGTCTGATTCCAGAGCCTGGGCTCTCAGTCATTTGCCATTTGCCTCTTAAAACATTTCTCTCTCTAACAGGAGGCCTACTCACATACCCGCAGGCTTGTCATTCCTATGGACAAAACACTGCATTTACTGTTCAAAAATGAGGTGGCTGGGGTGATGCTACAGGCACTTTGTCTCACCTGTCTTCTATCTGCAGTAAAATGAGGCTTTATATCAAGGTCAAGTTTTTAATCTCCTTTATGAAGCTATGCTCAGAATGTGAAGTCATCCAGAAGACCCAGCATTTATCCTGATGACTGGTCTAAAATTAAAGGCCAGACAAAAAAGACCTGAAAAAGAATCTGGCATGTTTCAGGAAGGCAGCTTGATGGTATTGACTGATGAAAATGCAACACGTCTCATGCCAACACAGACCCAGCCAAACATAAACAACAAAATTAAAATCATCCTCAAAATGTATGAAGGTATAACTCCCCCAAGAAGATAGACTCTTATGATTCCATAAAAAATAATTATCACAAAAACTAATTAAACCATCCAAAATGACATAACCCACATAAAAATAAATTGTTGTGCTAATAATATCACATATTTGTGTATATTCTGTATTCACAGAGAACATTCATTTATATCATCCCCTTTGATCCACCAACTCTAGGAGGTTGAAAAGGCAGGTGTTACCACTTTTATTATGTCATCATCATCTCCATTTTTGTTCATGAAAATATGAAGTTTCTGGTAACGTACAGCTAGCTTATCCACCTAGTAACCTGCAAAAGTAGGATTCAAACTTAGCTATTCCATTGTTCTTTTTTAATCACACAGAAGTCTTTTATTATACTAGGAGTCCACCTTCAGGAAAACAGCAGAAATCGTTGCCTGCCAAGGGCATTAAACTCCATGCCTTAATATTTGAGATCGGATCGGGAGAATGGTCTAAAGTGACCCACAATGGGTTCCACTCTTGATTTTTAAGCAGTTTCTTTAAGCATCATCCACACGAAATTGTAGGGAATTTATATTTTGCAGTCAGTGCTTCACTTCTTCGTGTTTTTAGCTCAACCATTCTACATTGGCTCAGAGCATCTATTGCCACCTACCTGCCTAACTTATTTTCTGAGTTGCAATCACAGTTAAACATTATTTTCATATTTGTACATGTTCAGAAAATTAAGAAGTTAATATAACTGAACACACAGCAGATTTTTCTCTATTTCATAACATAGCATTTTCCCCTGAGAATAGTAGTATCATTTAGTCATTCAAAATAAATCAACACAAATCCTCTCAGCCTGCTAATCTCCGTACTTACATCAGGGAGATGCTGTAAAGACAAAAGAATCCTAAATAATATGCCAGCCTCTGAGAGAAACCAGTTATGAGAAATACAAAGCAGAAGTTAGTCACTGATAAGCAAATGCAGAAATAAAACCTGCTACAAAATGCCATTAACTAAAAGTACACAGAGCAATAAATATGATTTTGTACAATTCCTGAGTAGGCAGGACTGGAGCCTAAAACACAGAAAAGGAACAGGGAATGAAAGTCAAAAGAACCCAGCTTTTAGAGCAAAACAAAACTGGACATGAAAACCAGAAATGCTTTTTATTGGTTTTGTGACTGAGCAGGTTAGTTATCATCATGTCTCAGCTTCCTGCTCTACAACATGAAAATAAGAATTACCATCTCTTGTCACTGATATAAGGACTGAAGAAAGATTATATGTGAACTAAACTGTTACCGAGTCATTGTAAAAAAAAAAAAAAATGCTAAAATTGCTCAGTAGAAGCATACCCTCTACAAGCTAACATTTTAGTTTTAACTCTAGTCTTTGGGAAGAAGAGGTTTCTAAAATGGATTGCATGTGTTCCTGCTTACTTGAATGGAGTTAGTGATCATAACTGAATTTTTACTGATGAATCAAAAACCCCCTCCTGCAATATAGTGATGACATCTTAGAGTCCACTGACTTGTCCAAAGTTTGTCCAGGCACTAAATTTCACCCAAAAAAAGAAACTCTTTCAGTTACTGTGTCTACTTCCTAGTTTTTCAACCTCCTCTCATAGTTCAGTTGCTTCCTTGATGTCTATTTTGGTTCTACTATGAGTTAGGGGATGGAGAAGGAAAGGGCAACCCACTCCAGTATTTTTGCCTGGAGAATCCTATGGACAGAGGAGCCTGGTTGGCTACAGTCCACAGGATTGCAGAGTCGGACACGGCTGAGTGACTAGGCACTTCATTCCTCATTCTATTGCCTGATTCCTGGGCCAGTGATAATACCAAGCACAACAGTGCTTTCAAATGATGAGATGGCTGGTTTCCTGGCCATCTGTGCAGCCAATGGTACTCATGACTTCTCACTTAAATCCCCATGACCCAGCTTGTTCAGAGCCTGTGTGGTCATCAGCATCAGCACATCAGGCTGGCCAGCCCTAAATGCTGACTGCACAGTGTCGTCTCTTCTTTATAGAACCAAAGTAGGTATTTGTCTCTATTACCTAAGCCTTCCCTACACTCCGATTGTGCCATTTCTGCAACTTCCATTCTCTTCAAAACAATTTCCATCACTACTGGTCAATTGCTTCAGAGTATCTATCCTCACCACATACTCACAGGTGTCCATGTCGGTGATCTCCAAGAAAGGAACATCAGGCTCCACTCACCATAGGACATTTTCTGTGTTCACAGTGCATCCTTCAGAACTAGCTTTCCCCAGACTCACTTGGGGAAACAGTGCTTTTGCTTGTGAAGACTGAGTCGACATCCAGTTCAGTTCAGTGCAGTTGCTCAGTCGTGTCCGACTCTTTGCAACCCCATGAATCACAGCACGTCAGGCCTCCCTGTCCATCATCATCTCCCGGAGTTCACTCAGACTCATGTCCATCGAGTCAGTGATGCCATCCAACCATCTCATCCTTTGTTGTCCCCTTCTCCTCCTGTCCCCAGTCCCTCCCAGCATCAGAGTCTTTTCCAATGAGTCAACTCTTCTCATGAGGTGGCCAAAGTACTGGAGTTTCAGCTTCAACATCAGTCCTTCCAATGAACACCCAGGACTGATCTCCTTTAGGATGGACTGGTTGGATCTCCTTGCAGTCCAAGGGACTCTCAAGAATCTTCTCCAACACCGCAGTCCAAAAGCATCAGTTCTTCGGTGCTCAGCTTTCTTCACAGTCCAACTCTCGCATCCATAACTGACCACTGGAAAAACCATAGCCTTGACTAGATGGACCTTTGTTGGCAAAGCAATGTCTCTGCTTTCCAGTATGCTATCTAGGTAGGTCATAACTTTTCTTTCAAGGAGTAAGCGTCTTTTAATTTCATGGCTGCAATCACCATCTGCAGTGATTTGGAGCCCCCAAAAATAAAGTCTGACACTATTTCCACTGTTTCCCCATCTATTTCCCATGAAATGATGGGACCAGATGCCATGATCTTCGTTTTCTGAATGTTGAGCTTTAAGCCAACTCTTTCACTTTCATCAGGAGGATCTTTAGTTCTTTTTCACTTTCTGCCATAAGGGTGGTGTCTTCTGCATATCTGAGGTTATTGATATTTCTCCCGGCAATCTTGATTCCAGCTTGTGCTTCTTCCAGCCCAGCGTTTCTCATGATGTACTCTGCACAGAAGTTAAATAAGCAAGGTGACAATATACAGCTTTGACGTACTCCTTTTCCTATTTGGAACCAGTCTGTTGTTCCACGTCCAGTTCTAACTGTTGCTTCCTGACCTGCATATAGGTTTCTCAAGAGGCAAGTCAGGTGGCCTGGTATTCCCATCTCTTTCAGAATTTTCCACAGTTTATTGTGATCCACACAGTCAAAGGCTTTGGCATAGTCAGACTCAGCACATGTTTATTGTTTATAATAAACTACTATTACTTAATAAAGCACCATTCTAGGTGCTTGGGATACACATCAACTATAAGCAGACAAAAATCCCTCCCCTTATACTCTAAAAGATGAAGACATAACAAAAACATTCGAGACCCTACTTTCAATCTGTTAGATATGTACTCAGAAATGGGATTGCTGGATCATGTATGTGTGTGTGTTAGTCACTCAGTCGTGCCTGACTCTTTGCAATTCCACGCAGTGCAGCCTACCAGGTTCCTCTGTCCATGGGATTCACTAGGCAAGAATACTGGAATGCGTTGCCATTGCCTTCTCCAGGGTTGATGGATGATGTGGCAATTCTATTTTTAATTTTTTGAGAAACCATCATACTATTTTCCATAGCAGCTCTGCCACTTTACAACCCTACCCATACTGCACAAGGCTTCCCAGTTTCTCTCCATTCTTGCCAACCCTTTTTATCTTCTATTTCATTTTTATTCGATAGTAGCCATCCAAATGGGTGTGAAATAATCTTATTGTGGTTAGGACTCACATTTCTCTAATAGTAACATTGAGCATCTTTTCATATGCTTGTTAGCCATTTTACACCATCTTTAGAGAGATGTCTGTTCAAGTCCTTTACCCATTTTTTGGTGAGGTTATTGATTTTTTTTTTCCATTGCTGAGATGTAAGTGTTCTTTATTTATTCTGGATATTAACCCTCTTATCTGATATATGACTTGCAAATATTTTCTCCCATCCAATCCATTGTCTTTTTACTCTGTTGATTGTGTCCTCTGACTCATGAAAGTTTTGAAGCCTGATGTAGTCCCATTTTTCTCTTTTTAATTTCATTGCTGCACTTTTTTGTTGTATCTAAAAAATCATTGCCACATCCAATGTCATAAAGTTTTTCCCCTATGCTTTCCTCTAGTTCTCTATAATAGTTTTAGGTCTTATGCTTATGTTTTTACTCATTTTGAGTTACTTTGTAAATATAATATAAAAGTCTAACTTCAGTTTTTTGGCATATGGATTTCCAGCTTGTCAACAGTCTTATATTGTCCTTTTCCCACTGAGTGGTCTTGACATCCATGTCAAAGATCATTTGACCATATCTGTGAGAGTTTATCCAAGTTCCCTCATTTTTAATGTAAAACAATGGAACTATATCTTTAGTTACCATCCTCTTTAAAATCCACCCTATAAAGACACTTTCCCCCTGAAAGAGATTCTCCTACCAGTTGTTGAAATTTTTAGATTTTCCCTCAACTGTCTTCCTACAAACCCAGTCTTCCTCAGCTACAGTTTCCATGTATATGTTTGAGAAATAAAACTGCCCTGCAAACATTATAGATTTTTAAAAACTGTATTTATTGAGAGATACATTGTATGTGTAAGTATAATAATATATTGTTATTATTATGTATATGTATGTATATATATTGGGTTGGCCAAAAAGTTTGGGTTTTTGCATAAGATCTTATAGGAAGCACCAAATGAACTTTTTGGCCAACCCAATATATATCTATACAAATATAAACTAAAAACAGACCAATAAAAGATAAATGTATGTTATCACAACTCTTATAAGAAGTAGAACATCAGAAACATCATCAGCATTGCTCTCCAAACCAAGGCTTGCATGCCTCTCACCTTCCCACCCCTACTCAGGTACATAAGAACTTTTGCGAGTACCTAACCATCTACCACGGAGAAAGCAATGGCACCCCACTCCAGTACTCTTGCCTGGAAAATCCCATGGATGGAGGAGCCTGGTGGGCTACAGTGCATGGGGTCACTAAGAGTTGGACATGACTGAGCGACTTCACCTTCACTCTTCACTCTCATGCATTAGAGAAGAAAATGGCAACCCACTCCAGTGTTCTTGCCTGGAGAATCTCAGGGGGGAGCCAGGTGGGCTGCCATCTATGGGGTCGCACAGAGTCGGACACGGACTTAGCAGCAGTAACAGCAGCAGCAGCAACCATCTACCAGTTAATGTAAATTATTTCTAGATACCCAAATTTCATATATACGCTTGCTAAACCAAATTTACCGGAGAAGTCTCAAGTTCACAACAGTCCTTCTCCCACTTGATCAAAGCATCCACTGCAAATCTCACAGTGTACCAGGGTCCTGGGTGTGAACCCTTCTCATCTCCAAATGGGCCAGGTCTCCTGAGGATTAAGCAAGGCTCCATTAACCCACAGGGCTTTCTTGGTTCCCATTTTATGCATATCTCTGTTAATGGCAGAGCATGAATTTTAGAGTTAACTATGTCAAGATGTTCTGACATCAGATCTATGGTAGTGATGAGAATGAAGGTGGCAATGGTAATTTTCCACGTCTTTCTTTCCCAGCTCATTTTCCAAGAATGAGGAAGAGTCCTGGGAGAGAAAAATAAAGAAAGGATGGGTAAGAAATACTCAACACTAGGGCTTCCCTGCAGATCCGGTGGTTAAGACTCTGTGCTTCCACTGTGTGGGGACATTGGATTCGATTCCTGGTTGGGGAACCAAGACCCCACATGGTGCGTGGGATGCCCAAAGAAAGAAGGAAAGAAAGGAGGGAGGGAGGGAGGGAAGGGAGAGAGAGAAAAAGAAAGACTCAACAGTGAAAACTTGAGGCTTTTTTTCATGTGTTTAAAAACAAGAATTTCTTTTCAGCTATTTTTGATACTCTTTCCTAGGGTGTGTCATTTGCTGGAAATAAAAACATGTTGATCAGCTGAAGAAGCAGAATGACTGTGATTCTTTTCAATGTTACTGGAATGTTTCCTGGGACTGCCAAAATTTTCAGGATAACTTTGGGTAAGATCCAAAAATAAAACTTTTTTTCCCATTTTTGTATGTAGTCCTCAGTGTGGTAATTAAAACCTATTTATCAATTATATTATTAATTGTTGGTAATTACAGTGATTCTTGTCACTTTATCCTTTGAAATGTTTATTATTTTCTATCTCCTATCAATAAAAACAATATAGAAAATAACTGCTAGTTCCACCAGTTCTCACCAGTATAAACTGTTCTCTTTACTAAAAGCATAGAAAAAGAGCATGATTCTTCTTATAACATTATTTATTTCTAAAATCAGCTATACTTCAAACTTAAATAAAAAGCAAAAAAGGACTTATTTCCAATAAATTTTACTTTTGATATTTAACAATATCAACATTTATAAATATATTTAAGAAGGGCTTCCCTGGTGCCTCACTGGTAAAGAATCCACTTGCGATGCAGGAGATGGGGATTCAGTCCCTGGGGTGGGAAGATCCCCTGGAGAAGGAAATGGCAACCCACACCAGTATTCTTGCCAGGAAAATCCCATGGACGGAGGAGCCTGACTGGCTATGTTCCATGGATCACAAAGAGTTGGACAGGACTGAAGCAACTGAGCACAATAATAATTACAAAGGCAACTCAATCTAGAAGAATTATTTTTTAGAAGAATTAATCTTAGAGCCTTATACCAGAAAATGAGATAAATGTTAAGATTACATTTATATGCATATTTTGTTTTGAATACGTATGATAGGATAATTAAGAGAAGACTTTCAATCATGTTAGGACAAAAATTATGACCAACCTGGATAGTATATTCAAAAGCAGAGACATTACTTTGCCGACTAAGGTCCGCCTAGTCAAGGCTATGGTTTTTCCTGTGGTCATGTATGGTTGTGAAAGTTGGACTGTGAAGAAAGCTGAG
>SJYX01024168.1:256170-303657 GCA_006410675.1 Oreotragus oreotragus
GGGGGCAGGAGGAGAAGAGGACGACAGAGGATGAGATGGCTGGATGGCATCACTGACTCGATGGACGCGAGTCTGAGTGAACTCCGGGAGTTGGTGATGGACAGGGAGGCCTGGCGTGCTGCGATTCATGGGGTTGCAAAGAGTCGGACACGACTGAGCTACTGAACTGAACTGAACTGATGATGTTCCATCCCCTTAGGATGGCAAGATGGCTGCCTGCAGCTTTAGGCTAGTTTCCTGTCCTCTCAGTAACCAGAACATGCAGTCCTCCCAGAAGGAATCCCAGGATTGAATCTCATTGGCCCTAAATGTGTCACGTGCCCATCTCTGAACCAAATAAAGAATGTACCACTCTGATTGGCCAGATTATTATCATAGGCCCATCTATGGAATTGGAGGCTGAATTTGCATAACACAACCTCTTAAGTGAAAGTGGAGGAGTAATTTTCTAAGAAAAAAATAGGGTTCTGTTATCAAAACAAGGAAAAATGGATTTCAGGTTTTCAAAAAAACCAAATGTCCACTTTAGCTCTAAAGCTCAGATGTATTTATCTCTATTAAACTGAACCTATATTTCTATATTCTGATGTGGGTGCCTTCACTAACTAGCTGCATTGTTTTGGTTTAATCGCTTAACCCCTTGGAGTACTCATTGTAAAATGGAAAAGGAAAGGTGGTGAAATAATTGCTAAAGCTATTTCCACTTCTAATTCCCTCATTCCATGACATGTATGTTGAGTGCAGGAAACAGGACTTTAAAAAGTATTCTCAAATGTGAAAGTCTGCTATTTGTAGCAATGTAGATGGGGACGGGGGAGCCTGGTGGGCTGCCGTCTATGGGGTCACACAGAGTCGGACACGACTGAAGCGACTTAGCAGCAGCAGCAGCAGCAGCAGCAGCAGATGAGTCTAGAGAATATTAACGCTCAGTGAAAAAAGTCAGACAGAGAAAAACAAATGCTATATGTTATTTACTTATATGTAAAACCTAAAAAATAACACAAATGATTGCATATAGCAAAACAGAAAGAGATTCACAGATATAAAAGAAAAACTAGTGGTTACCAATGGAGAGAGGGAAGGGGGTGGGGCAAGTTAGGGGTATGGGATTAAAAGATACAAACTGCTGCTAAGTCGCTTCAGTCGTGTCCGACTCTGTGCGACCCCATAAGACGGCAGCCCACCAGGCTCCCCCGTCCCGGGATTATCCAGGCAAGAACACTTGGAGAGGGTTGCCATTTCCTTCTCCAGTGCATGAAAGTGAAAAGTGAAAGTCAAGTCGCTCAGTCGTGTCTGACTCTTAGCGACCCCATGGACTGCAGGTCACCAGGCTCCTCCATCCATGGGACTTTCCAGGCAAGAGTAATGGAGTGGAGTGCCATTGCCTTCTCCGAAGAGATACAAACTACTATGTATAAAACAGATAAGCAGCAGAGATACCATTTACAGGGCAAGGAATTATAGCCATTATCTTGTAATAATTTTTAATGGAGTATAATCTATAAAAATACTGAATCACTATGTTGTACATCTGAAATGAATATATAATAATATTGTAAGTCAAGTATACCTCAATAAAAAAAGATAAAAAATTAAAAATTAAAAAAATGTCCTCTCAAATGTAAGCAATGATAAAATTAAAATTCCTGTGGCTGTAAGATTTATCAAGTATGCAAGCTCCATGGGGATCCTTAAATTAAATTCTAAAAACCTTCATTGAGTGCCTACCATCAATTAATCAGCAAGTACTCCTCTAAATGAAGAAAGACTCTTGGGAAGCATTCAAGAGAGGAATTCTGATTTCATAATTGCAAATGTTCACCAAAGTGGGTAGGGGAGGTGGGTATCTTTAAAAATAGTTACAATTGCAGGCTCTATTTAAGTCGGATTTTTAAAATGATATTTGGGAAGGGTGGTCAGAGGGAGACAACCAAACACAAGCAAACTATGATATTGACCTATAAGAAGTCCAAAATCCAGAACTATCTGAGGCTTGCCTTCTGAGATGTGGCATGCTGTAAGGAAAGAAACTATGGACCTTGAACTGAGACAGAACTGAAAATAAAGGCCACTTCTGTACTTACTATTTACTGCCTTTGGGAATTTGAGCAATTTACTATCCCATCTATTCCCTTATCTGTAAAATGGATATAATGACTTTTCCTCAAGAGAATCCTTGGGTAGGGAAGATCCTCTGGAGGAGGGCATGGCAGCTCACTCCAGTATCCCTACCTGGAAAATCCCATGGTCAGAGGAACCTGACTGGCTATAGTCTATGGGGATGCAAAGAGTTGGACACGACAGAAGCAACTGAGCTCAGGAGAATAAGATTATGCAAATAAACTTCAGTCACCAAGGAGTCATTCAAAACATACTCTTCAGTTGTGTCCAACTCTTTGCAACCCTGTGGACTGTAGCCCACCAGGCTCCTCTGTCCATGGGATTCTCCAGGCAAGAATACTGGAGTGGGTTGCCATGTCCTCTTCCAGGGGATCTTCCCGACCCAGGAACCCAACCCATGTCTCATACATCTCCTGCACTGCAGGCAGGTTCTTTACCGCTAGTGCCACTTGGGAGACACAGGAATTATATTAAGTGAAAGTCAAGATTCAAAAAAGATTTCACACTACCTTGCTATGCGATCTTTCAGTTAGTCAGTTCAGTTGCTCAGTCCTGTCTGACTCTTTGCAACCCCATGGACTGCAGCACGCCAGGCTTCCCTGTCCATCACCAACCCCCAGAGCCTGCTCAAACTCACATCCATTGAGTCGGTGATGCCATCCAACCATCTCCTCCTCAGTCATCCCCTTCTCCTCCTGCCTTCAGTCTTTCCCAGCATCAGGGTCTTTTCCAATGAGTCAGTTCTTCACATCTGGTGGCCACAATATTGGAGCTTCAGCTTCAGCATCAGTCCTTTCAAAGAATATTCAGGACTGATTTCCTTTAGGATGGACTGGTTTGATCTCCTTGCAGTCCAAGGGACTCTCAAGTGTCTTCTCCAAAACCGCAGTTCAAAAGCATCAATTCTTCGGCACTCAACTTTCTTTATAGTCCAAGTCTCAGATCCACACATGACTATTGGAAAAACCATAGGTTTGACTAGATGGACCTTTGTCAGCTTTGTGTTATTTGTAAATGTGATCTTTGGCATGTATTAAACAATTGGAACCTCAGTTGCTTTATCTATACAATTAAGAGAATTATTTTTACCAAATTTACAGGTTATGTCTTTGGGGGATCGTGATTCTACCCACACAGATTCCAAAGTCCATTCTCTTTTCTTACATCATACTCCCTTCTCTCTTTCTGTCCAACATCCTTTCCAGTTCTCAATGAAGCTTATGGAAAACATGGGGGACAAAGAAGGCACAGTCGCTGCAGTTAAGGAGCTTCCAGGGGAGTTGGGGTGAAAGAAGAAATGTCAATTGTTGCACTCAATTTGGGTTTGCAAGTAAC
Source organism: Oreotragus oreotragus (assembly GCA_006410675.1). Classification (NCBI taxonomy): domain Eukaryota; kingdom Metazoa; phylum Chordata; class Mammalia; order Artiodactyla; family Bovidae; genus Oreotragus; species Oreotragus oreotragus. The sequence goes on from SJYX01024168.1 coordinate 259,627, forward strand.
AAAACCCATTATAGACACCGTGGTTATACTTCAGTTTACAAATTCTCTGGCTGTGGAAACCTACTGCTAACATTTAGTCATGAGAGTAACTTTCTAATTTCCTGCACATAAGAGGGGCAGGCATGGAACTGTTTGGGGTGCTGGACACCATGGAAAAGGTGATGTCTCCGAAGCAGAGAAAGCAGCAGCCTGTGCTGGGGTAAAGTCACAATGGTAGTGAAGACCCAGGGAGGGCAGGTTGGTTGAAGGGGAGGCCCTGTGGATGGAGTGCGGGGGGCAGCAAGAGGGGCGGGTCACGAGAAACTGCTGAAAGGACAGGTGTCTCATGAGCTGGCCAGAGCCTGGACGCTACCGCATGAGCCTCCACACTAGAATCACCCCCTCAGGATGCCTCTGCTTCATTCGCTGTGATGGCAACAAGTCTAGAGAAGGGGAGAGCCACAGGGACCGAAACAGTCAGATTTTCAGTGAAGTGGTGAGAACTGAAACAGAGGATTGTTATTGTGGTCTCTGAGAGGGAGCACTTCAGGGCAGAAGCAACCTCAGAGAAAAGGGTCTGGAGAGGCAGGTGGGCACTCAGAAGAGCCCCTCACAGAGGGCTCCTCCAGCCACGAAGGCGCCGCCTTCATCCCCGAACCAGGTGTGCTTGACAAGCATCTTTATCACAACCAGCCCTCTGCAACTCCAAACCCCAAAGCAGACTCAGACCCTGCCAGTTTCAGAACCTTCAAAGGTAATTGTCAAAAGTGCTGACTTGAGGACTTCGTGACAGACCTTCCAGAGCACAATGGCTAGTGCTGGGGGACCAGGAACCAGGAATCTTCCTTTTGAACAAAATTCCCCATTTTGAAAAAGAGATGAAGTTGAAAGCCAGGGAGGCAGGTGACCCAACTCCTTCCCTGCTAGTGAGATCACTGAAAGCAGATTAATGCCTCACCCTCAGATGAAGGTCAATGAACTGGGCCAACAGGAAGACGACGGAGAGAAAAGCTTTCTGTTTCCTGGTACGGTGGTCACTGCAGAAAGCAGCCTTGAGAAACACAAATGGGATGGCTAAGAGACATTCAGCCTCCTTAGGTATCTCTTTTCAGCCCAAATTTCTGTGGTGCCAACTACCTGGTAATTTTAAAAGTAGAAAAAGGACTGTATTTTGCTCTGGAATGGTTTTACTTCACTCATTCTGTCTTTTCTATAACTATGGGGGGAATCTATTAATTGCAGTTAGGGGAAGACTATCTATCAACAGTATTTAAAAGGAGGGAGATCCCCTCAAGCATATCATCATTTATTCACCAACAGCAACTATAAATCACAGGCACGTTGTCAGAAAGTAATAACATTGATGCTCACTGGATACAACGAAAAAGGCTTTCAGTTAAGAGAAAAGAAGAAGGACAACAAATGTATGACTATGTCTGCCATTTTTTAAACTTCAGTCCAGATGAGCTTTTGAATGTGGCCCAAGAATCCGACTGCAATGCAGGAGACGCAGGTTCTATCCCTGGGTTGGGAAGATCCCCTGGAGAAGGAAATGGCAATCCACTCCAGTATTCTTGCCTGGGAAATCCCATGGACAGAGGGGCCTGGCGGGCTACAGTCCATGGGGCGGCAAAGAGTCAGACAGAAGTTAGTGACTGAGCACATGCACGAGCAGGATTCAAAAGACCTCTGAATCCTTTAAAATTTCAACACTTCTTTGTAGCACCATCCACACAGAAGAAAAATGTGTTAGCTTTCACATTACTAACTCGTACCACACCTATCTATAGAGTATTTTGCCTCTAACAGGTGTGGTCTTGGCCACAGTCTTTTTTGTGTTCAAGCCAAGTGAGAATAGTGTGGCTGGAGACCAACCATTTCCATTTCTGGAGCTTTGTCAAGATTAGTTGAGCTACTTTTTCAAACCTAGGCTTCCTCCTATTCAGATGGGCATATAATGGAGACAACTTGCAGGGCTGTAAAGAAATGTCTATTTCTTTCTCCTCCTTTCACTTCTTTAAATTTCATTTCCTAGTTAGTCTCTTTCTCAGAAGATCCCACCTGTTCTTCAAACTTTCAAGCCAAGACTTGAATCATCTGCTCTCTAAGGGCAATTTTTCTTTAGGTGTGTTTAGCTTTAAACCAAAGTTCACAACCTTGGCTATACATCAGAATCCCCTGGGGGTGGGAGTATACATTACTGATGCCAGGGCTCTATTCCAGGACAATTAAGGTGAAGTGATTCCCAGTAAGACATAGACAAACGTGTTCTAAAATTGATATGGAAAGGCAAAGGACTTAGAATAACTAAGACCATTTTGCAAAAGAGATATAAAATGGAAAGAATCACTACATATATTAAGACTTATATAACCACAGTGATCAGCATAGTGTGGTACAATGGAAATATAGATATTGATACACAGATCAACGGAACAGAAAAGAAGACCTATGCATAGATCCACATAAATATCCCCAGCTTACTTTTGGACAAAGATGGAAGAGTAATTCTAGTGAGGAAAAATAACCTTTTCGAGAGATGATGCTGAAACAATTGGATACGCATAGGCCAAAAAATGACTTTCAGAGTAAACTTCATGTCTTCTACAAAAATTAACTCAAAATGGGTCGCAGACTTAAATGTAAGCTATAAAATTACAAGCCTTTCAGAAAAGACATAAGAGAAAATCTTCAGGACCAAGGGTTAGATGAAGAAATCTTAGGCTTGAGGCCAAGAGCATGATCCATTAAAAGAACTGAAAAAATTGGATCTCACTGAAATTAAATTTCTTTACTTTGTGAAAGACCCTTTTAAGAAAATAAAAAGACACTACAGAGTGAGAGAACATACATATAAACCCTATATCCTACAAAAGAGTTGTTTCTAGAAAAATATAAAGAACTCAAGACTCATGGTTAAAAGCCAACAATCCAATTTTTAAATGGGCAAAAGTCATGAAGGGGCATTTCACCTAAGAGGATATACAGACAGTGAACAGAACACATGAAAAGATGTTCAGCATCATTAGCAATTGGGGAACAGTAAATCAAAATCATGAAATATCACTACACCCTTACTAGAATGGCTACTTAAAAAAAAAAAATGTATCACCATCAAATACTGCTAAGAATGGAGAGAAACTGGACCACTCATATACTGTTGGTAGGTATGCAAAATGGTACAGCTACTCTGGAAAATAGTTTGACAGTTTCTTATAAAACTGAGCATGTAGTTCCATTGTTGTTCAGTTGTTAGGTGGTGTCCAACTCTTTGCAACCCCGTGGACTGCAGCACTCCAGCCTTCCCTGTCCTTCACTATCCTGGAACTTGTTCAAACTCATGTCCATTGAGTCAGTGATATCAAAACTTTTCTTCCTCTATTGCCCCCTTCTCCTCCTGCCCTCAGTCTTTCTGGGCATCAGGGTCTTTTCTAATGAGTCAGCTCTTCACATCAGGTGAAAGTATTGGAGCTTCAGCATCAGTCCTTTCAATAAATATTCAGTGTTGATTTCGTTTAGGATTGACTGATTTGATCTCCTTGCAGTCCAACGGACTCTCAAGAGTCTTCTCCAGCACCACAATTCAAAAGCATCAGTTCTTTGGGACTCAGCCATCTTTATGGTCCAACTCTCACATCCATACATGACTACTGGAAAAACGATAGCTTTGAATATGCAGACCATATGACCCATCAATTCCACACTTGGTCGTTTATTCAGAGAAGTAAAAACTTGGGTTCACACAAAAACCTCTACATGATTGTTTATAGCAGCTTTATTCATAATAGTCCCAAACTGAAAACAACGCGAACATCCTTCAGTGGGTGAACAGTAAAATAGACTGAAACACCCATTCCATGTCGGATGAAGTGTTAGTCACTCACTCATGTCCAACTCTTTGCAACCCCGTGGGCTGTAGCCCTGTCTGTGGAATTCTCCAGCCAAGAATACTGGAGTGGGCAGCCACTTTCTTCTCCAGGGGATCTTCCCAATCCAGGGATTGAACCTGGGTCTCCTGCTTTGCAGGTAAATTCTTTACTATCTGAGCCTCCAGGGAAGCCCTCCATGGATACTACACAACAATAAAAGGCAACCATCTGTTGATACATCAACAACTTAGAAGGATCTCAAGGGAATTATGCTGAGTGAAAAAAAAAGTCCACCCCAAAACATCACATGCTCCATGATCCCATCGACATAGCAGTCTTGAAATACCAAATTAAACTGTCAGGATGGAGATCAGATAAGTTGCCAGGGGTGAGAGGTGGGAGAGCATGAGGGAACCTTGTGGTGATGGCACAGTTCCCTGTGTTGATTGTGGTGGTGGTTACACATGTGCTAAAATTGCAGAGAAACACACACCCATGCACACAAACATATTAACACTGGTGAAATCTGAATAAATTCTTGAAGACTGTACCAACGTTGTTTTCCTGGAGTCGATATTCCACTATACTTAATGCAAGATTATCACTGGGGGGAACAGAATGAAGAACACACAGAATCTCCCTGTACATTTCTTCCAATTTCCTGTGAATTTAAATTATTTCAAAGTAAAAATTTTAAGCCAAAAAAAATACATTAACAAAATGCTGATGTTTGGGCCCTATTCCAGACAAATTAGGTGAAAATTTCTTGGGGTAAGACAGACCATTAATACTTTTAAAACTCTCTCCAGATCATTCCAAGGTGCATTCAGGGTTAAATCACTGCTTTAGCCAAGTATGGATTTCCAAAAATATGCAAATTACAAAAATAATAACTTGCTTTATTAAAAATCTTTGCTCTACAATACTAAATTGATCATAAGCAATATTTCAAGAATTGAGCCCTCTAAGTCAAGGCCATGGTTTTTCCTGTGGTCATGTATGGATGTGAGAGTTGGACTGTGAAGAAGGCTGAGCGCCGAAGAATTGATGCTTTTGAACTGTGGTGTTGGAGAAGACTCTTGAGAGTCCCTTGGATTGCAAGGAGATTCAACCAATCCATTCTGAAGGAGATCAACTCTGGGATTTCTTTGGAAGGAATGATGCTAAGGCTGAAACTCCAGTACTTTGGCCACCTCATGCAAAGAGTTGGCTCATTGGAAAAGACTCTGATGCTGGGAGGGATTGGGGGCAGGAGGAGAAGGGGACAACTGAGAATGAGATGGCTCGATGGCATCACGGACTTGATGGACATGGGTCTGAGTGAACTCCGAGAGATGGTAATGAACAGGGAGGCCTGGTGTGCTGCGATTCATGGGGTCACAAAGAGTCAGACATGACTGAGCAACTGAACTGAACTGAACTGAACTGAAGTCACTTAAGAAATCCAAATTACATGTTACATTTTAGGAACACATATATGTAATGTTCATGCTGAAACATGTGGGCAGTCATAAGGGCTATTGCTAAAGAGAGAAAAACCATAAATTGAAACGACACGTGCACCCCTCTGTTCATAGCAGCACCATTTACAACAGCTGAGACATGGAAGCAACGTAGATATTCATGGACAGATGAATGAAGGATGAATGAAGACAGAAGATGTGGCATTTAAGCAATGGAGTATTACTTGGCCATGAAAAATAATGAAATAATGCCATTTGCAGCAACATCGGTAGACCTAGAAATTATCATACTACATGAAGTAAGTCAGACAAAGACAAATATCATATGACATCACTTATATGTGCAATCTAAAAAAAATTATACAAACCAACTTATACACAAAACAGAAATAGACCTACAGAAATAGTAAACAAACTTAGGGTCACCAAGAGGGAAAGGGGGAAAAGGACAGATTAGGAGGTTGGGACTAACATACAAACACTCAGTTCATTCAGTCGCTCAGTCGTGTCCGACTCTTTGCGACCCCATGAATCGCAGCACACCAGGCCTCCCTGTCCATCACCAACTCCCGGAGTTCACTCAGACTCACGTCCATCGAGTCCGTGATGCCATCCAGCCATCTCATCCTCTGTCGTCCCCTTCTCCTCCTGCCCTCAATCCCTCCCAGCATCAGAGTCTTTTCCAATGAGTCAACTCTTCGCATGAGGTGGCCAAAGTACTGGAGTTTCAGCTTTAGCATCATTCCTTCCAAAGAAATCCCAGGGTTGACCTCCTTCAGAATGCAAAACATAAATAACCAAGAAGGACCCACCATATAGTACAGGGGACTATATTCAATATCCCATAATAATCTATAATGGAAAAGAACCTGAAAAAGTCCACATGCTGTGCTGTGCAGCCAAAAACAAATAAACAGACAAAAAACAGGTTCAAAAACAGACAAAACCCAGGAAACACAGGAGTTTTCTGAGCCTCCTCTAGGTTTTGCAGGGTGGTACACCTGAAATTAACACAACATTGTAAATCAACTATACTTCAATATTTTTAAAAATCCATTGCCTTCAACTCTCTGAGAACATGTGTTTAACTAGTTTATTAATTTATCTTAATGTCTACTGCTTGTAACCACTGGGCTTGCCAAAGCAGTGTCAACCAAGTCTCACTTCACAATAGTCTGACTTATGTTTCAAAAATCTCAACAGAGATTAAGAAGCAGCTCCTGGGGCCTCAACAGTGTTCACAGAGGGCAGATGTCTTAAGGATATGAGTTTTGCTGGACCAGCACTAGACCCTGAGTATAGAGACCCCATGGATTTTTACTTGTTAGTACATTTGTGACATACACAGGGCCCTCTCGATCACGGGCCCAGTATCTGGGCTCCTCTTACCCAGACTAAGGTCAGTTTGGCACACATCCCATAAAATGTCTCATTTGATCGTTTGTATCTCAGTTGTGCATGTGACCCACTTGATAACCAACTTCATTTACCATCCTGGGATCAAGGTAACTTTTGCTCCAAAAATTATGCCCGTCCACAAATGATGGTCTTTTATCTTCTGAAGATCTCCAAAGGATATGCTAGAGACTCAAAAGAGGAATCCAGAACGGTTAGAACAGTGGCAACATCCCTGGAATATCTGTGTAGATTCTCACGGTAAAGTGCTACCAAATCAAAGCACTGATTTGTTTGTTCCATGTCATGTCATTTTTAAATCATACATTGAAAACTCAGGAGCACCTGGCAAACCCAAGTGAGGCTCAGAAAGCTCTTGTGTTCCCTGTCTGGTCTTTTGTTTGTTTTTAGTTCTGTTTTTCGTTTGTTTGGGGGTAGAGTTTTTTGGGCTACACCACATTATGGGATCTTAGCTCCCCCACCAGGGATCAAAGCTAATGCCCTCTGAATTGGGAGCACGGAGTCTAAACAACTGGAGCGCCAGGCTGTGGATTCGGAAAGACTGAAACACTTCGCCACTGCTGCCATCCTTCCCTCTGCATTATGTCTATCATGTTTTGCTAAACACGATTTCACATAATTATGGTCAAAATATATATACCTAAAAATTGTATATTCTAACCACCAGCACAGTGAAAAGAACATCTACAGAAAGGGAAGAATGTTTGCAAATCATGTATCTAATAAGAGCTTAATATCCAAAATGTATAAAGAATTCATTCAACTCAATAGCAAAAGCCAAATAACTCAGCGGAAAAATAGGCAAAGGACCTGAATAGACATTTCTTCAAAGAAGATACACAAACGTCAGCTTTGCTAGTCTATAGGAGACTGGCCAACAATACGAGACAAGAGACAACAAATGCTGGCATGGATGTGAAGAAAAGGGAACCCTTGTCCACTGGTGGAGAAACTGTAAATTGGTGTAGCCACTATGCAAAACAGTATGGAAGTTCCTCAAAAAAACTGAAAGTAGAGCTACCTTACCAGAAGTTCCACTTTGGGGAATGTATCCAAAGATAACAAAAACACTAACTTGAAAAGATATATGTGCCCCATGTATTGTATTCCACCGTGTGTGTGTGTGTGTGTATGTATGTATGTGTGTATATATATATATATAATGTTTACTGAAATATATATATATATTGTATATACCACAACTTCTTTATCCACTAATCCTTTTTTGGACACACACACACACACAATGGAATACAATATAGCCATTTAAAAAAAACAAGGAAATTCTACCATTTATGACAACAGGATGGACCTTGAAGTCATGTCCTACAACACCTCATAGAGAAAGAGATCAGATTTACAGGAGAGGGAACTGGAAGAAGGTGGTCAAAAAGTACAAAGTTTTAAGATAAACAAGTATGAGGGATATAATAGGGGCTTCCCTGGTGACTCAGTAAGTAAAGAATCTGCCTGCAGTGCAGGAGACCCAGGTTCGATCCCTGGGTCGGGAAGATTCCCTGGAGAAGGAAAGGGCAATCCACTCCATTATTCTGGCCTGGAGAATTCCATGTGCAGAGGAGGCTGGCAATCTACAGTCCATTGTGTTCCAAGGAGTCAGACATGACAGAGCGACTAACACTTTCACTTTAAGGGATGTAAGGTGCAACATGAAGACTGTAGTTAACAGCCATTTGCTACATAAGAAAATTGTAAAGAGAGGAAATCCTAAGAGTTCCCATCACAAGGAGAAAAAAAAATTTTTTTTTCTCAATAAAACTGGGAGGGAAAAACCTGTGATGCTGTTAAACCACTCTCCAAAGAAAACAAACAAACAGGACTGGCCAAATTCCTTGAGTACATAAAGGTTTCTTGCCACTGAAAATGTCCTGGCCCAAGACCATACAGTATCTTGATTCCCTCATTTTATTTTTAACATAACCACTGATGCTAATTGGGTGCTCTTTCAAGCTGCCAGAATAAGATCCTGAGATTCCAAACTGCTGTCAGCCTCCTCATCTTTAGCCCTGAAGTGCTCCTCTACGAGGAACTTCTCACACTTGACATATCCTTGCTCTCTGAAAATTATTTTCAATGATTTCTTAATTCAAAGAATCATGTCTCCCATGGCTAATGAAGCACGCGGGAGCTGCAGAGCCAGCAGGAGACAGTGATGGTTCTGGTTCCCCTTTTTCCTCTCTAACCCCTGCTTCTAACTGAAGTACTTGCATCTACCTTTTAGCCAACACTGTGTCTTTTAACAATAAAATGTCAGTTCTTTATCTCTGGGTTGTGGTTTTTACAGGCATCAGAAAATGCAACTCTAGTTATCCTTATTTTAATGTTTTTCTCTCTCTACCAGTAACTTCTGAAGACATAAATAAGAGGTTATTTCTTGCAGGAAGAATTATCTACATAATTTGTCTCTAACCCGGTAGAGATTGCTGTATGTTTTGCAAAGGTATTGAGCAGTCAGACATCGGGGAGTCTTCCAGTGAGAACTCAATAAGAAACCGTGGCCAAATTCAAAACAAAGCCTTTTTCCTACAGTGGCTAGGAAAATACATTACTCTGCCTACCTCTCTTAAGAATTTGCTTACCTTATCTATACCTCAATTAAAAAAATGCTGAATTTTAAAAAAGAAACGTTTGTAAAGTAAATGAGTGAAGAATGAAACTACCATCCAAGTTAATTTTTGAAATTTTTTTCAAACTTGTGTACAAAACTTTTGATTAATAAATTTCTTAAATTAAAAAATATTGTTATGGTCTTATTTTCTACTGAAGTTCTTTCTGGCTTTGCTCTGCTCACAGCATTTTACCTGTGGGAATAATACTTTGTGGGCTACCGATATGCTCAATTATTTTTCTGAGAATTTTTTCAGGTATCTACAAGGAAAAAAATGAAGAAAAATGATATTGATATATATAATTAAAATTGAGATCTTTACACTGAAAATCACAAAACACATAAAAACAGAGAAAAAGGAGGTCAAAACAAAAGGAACTGGTGATGCTGGAGAAGACTCTTGAGAGTCCCTTGGACAGCAAAGAGATCCAACTAGTTGATCTTAAAGGAAATCAACCCTGAATATTCATTGGAAGGACTGATGCTAAAGCTCCCATACTTTGGCCACCTGATCCAAAGAGCCAACTCATTGGAAAAGACCCTGATGCTGAGAAAGATTAAAGCAAAGGTGGGGGGTGGGGCAGTAGAGGATGAGATTGTAAGCATCGCCAATTCAACAGACGTGAATGTCAGCAAACCCCAGGAGATAGTGAAGGACAGGGGAGCCTGGCGTGATGCTGTCCATGGGGTCACAAAGAGTCCAAGATGACTTAGCAACTGAACAACAACAAGATGGAGAGATTATACCTCATTCATCCAAGATTATACTCTGGATTAGAAGACTCAATGTTTGCTAGCATGACCCTTCTTCCCAGATCAATCTATATCTCTGCTAAGTGCCCGGTTCCTGAATGGCCAATGACATGGGCCCTGCTCATGTCAACTGGCTAGATGCATCTTCCATGACCCATACTTTCTGTTGGGTATAGTGATACAAATATCTTCCCATTTTGTACCCATTTTCATACGCCCAACCTTAAGCCGCTGATCCAGACCTGTTTGTCACCAAACTTCCAGTCCCCTCCCTTCCAAGCCCCTGACCACACGTCCTGGATTTTTAAACTTATTTGACTGCACCGAGTCTTAGCTGCAGCAAGTGGGATCTAGTTCCCTGACCAGGGATGGAACCGGGGTCCCCTGCACTGGGAACGCAGTGTCTTAGCCACTGGACCACCAGGGAAGTCCCCTTCCTGGAGTCTTATTTAATCAGTTTGAATTATATTTATTCTTCTGTGCACATCACATCACATGCCAGAGAATTTTGCCTGCATGATGTGGAAGCGGCCTGCCCACTAGCCGAGAACTTCCTGCCCAAAGGTTTATCTACCGTGTGAGAACAAGAGTCAGTTTTCCGGCAGTAGTAGTGTCATGCTCTAATACATGATCTGAACAGGTCAATCAGAGTAAAACATAAAAGCTTTAGAGTGAAAATAGCTTTAGAGAACACTGGATTAAATCAGGTTTCTAAAATCTCTCTTTTTTTTAAGCCAGATGTCGCAACGCTTTTAATGTGGTAAGTTACACTGTGAATCTCCAGTAAAGAACTAAAATAGTCACCACGTCCAAAACTTTTTTGACCACAGACCCCCTTGCTTTTCTTTTGTGAACAGCTCTCCCGATTAATGTTTTGTGGAATTCACTTTGGGACATGGCATTCAATAGTTATATGATGAAAACAGCACAAGCGGATTTTTGTTTTGCAGAACAGCTTCTGCATTTTGCTCTGCTGAAGCAAATTGCAATTACCATTTACTGCGAAATCTGTATCCCTTTTCAGTCTTTCTCATCATCGGTCCATTTGTAGTACCTCCCTCTACATCTCTACTCTGCATCAGGAGTGTACCTTCATTTTAAATTTCAAATGTTTCTGCACTTAGAGATCTACCTCTTAAGAGTTTCAGTGTTTAATAGAAGATATAAAACTTACAAATAACTATGACAGATAACTAGAAAATGACTTAGAGATATTATAGTAAAAATTAAAATGATCATATTTAAATGTATTTCTCAATTATGATTCAATAGGTATGAGTTTAATTTGTGCTCTCTGCCAAAAACATTCAAATAAACACTTTATAATGTCACACTGGTATACATAAAAAAAAAGAATTCACACTGAGTATTTATTGACCAATTAGATAGGTGATGTGTTTATGAGTAATACTAGATGACACACACTCTACACGTGTACTACATTACTATGTGACGCAATGGTTGAAGTGAAATACAGCTCTACCAGAATGGTAGCGTTGTGTTTAATGGGAAAGTGTTTCACACTGCTTTAGGTTTCTAAGTTAAAATGAAAATTACTTAAAATGAAATAAAATGTAAAATATAGTTCCTCAGTTACTCTGGCCATATTTCAAGTACTCACCCGCCACATGTGACTAATAGTTACCATATTGGCAATAGTGAAAGGAAAGGAGAAAGGGAAAGGGAGAAAGGGAGAAAGTGAAAGAAAGGAAGTGAAAGGGTCATGGGAGAGCATCTCAAAAGACAGAAGAGACTTGCACACATAGTACATGGAAGGGATGCTGCTGATTGGAGAGGGAGAGTGGGTACCTCACAGTGATGGACAAGGTCACCAAGGAGACATGAGGACATAGGACCCAGAGGGACCAGACTTGAAGAGGAGGAACATATTACTCCAGCTCTGAAACTACTCCTTATACTCCATCTCCATGTACCCCATCCCTACCCCTCTAAGAACAGTACATAAAAGAAGTTGAGAGCCTCTGAAGATGATTGTAAAGGAAGGGGTTTTAAAAAGAACGTAATCTGTGGCATCAAACAGACCTGGGTTCAAATCCTGGCTCTATCATTTACTAAGTGGCTTTTGTCAAGTCATTTAAGCGTCTGAGACAGTTTTCTTCTTTTTTTAAAACTGAAGTATAGTTGATTTACAATATTTTATTAGTTTCAGGGGTACAGCAAAGTGATTCAGTTATATATATAGTTGTCAGATTATATTCCATTACAGGTTATTACAAGATGTTGAATACCGTTCCCTGTGTTATATACAAATCCTTGCTGCTTATCTATTTTAAATACAGTAGCATGTGTCTGTTCATTCCAAAGGCCTAATCTATCCCTCCCCCAAACGTTCCCCTTTGATAACCATGTCTGTTTTCTATGTCTGTGAGTCTTTTTCTGTTTTGTATATAGATTGATTTGCATTATTTTTTAGATTCCACATTTAAGTAATATCATATAATGTTTGCTTTATCTCTGACTTATTTCACTTAGTATTATGTTCTCTAGGTATATCCATGCTGCTGCAAATGGCAATATTTCATTCTTTTATGGTTGAATAGCATTCCATTGTGTGTGTGTGTGTGTGTGTGTGTGTGTGTGTGTGTGTGTGTGTATAAACACATCTGCATCTTCTTAAATCAGTCATCTGTTGATTTGAGTTCGGGTTGTTTCCATGACTATTATAAATAGCGCTGCTGTGAACACTAGCACACATCTTTTCAAATGAGAGTTTTCATCTTTTTGATATATGCCCAGGAGTGAGATTGCTGGATCATATGGTAGCTCTAGTCTTAGTTTTTTAAGAAACTTCCAAACTCTTCTCCATAGTGCTGCGCCTGTTTTCTTATAATTAAGATAGGGACACTTCCTGTCTTCAAGAATGGTGTGAGAATCAAACAAGGTAATGCACACAAGGAAATGTTTCGTGTAGTAGCCACCTCATTAGAAGCACTCAATCCTTCACATCAGGCAGTAAGAACACCTTTCACCTATTTCTGCCTGAGACTGTATCTGATAGCTGTGGGGAGCCCCAGGGCTAAATGACTGACAGGGCAAATCAAACAATAGTAGTGAGAAACCTGGACATTTTCTAAAGTACTTTCCCATAAACACCATCCTTTTCCGTGAGGCCTTCTGCAGCTACACCTCCTGCCCTCTCATTCAAAGCATGCTATGAGACAGAGGAAGACAGCTAGTAGTAAAAGATGACCTCAGTGATACCTTGGTGATACCTAGTTGGATATCATACATTGGGCCCTTCTTTCCTGTATCTCTGACAACCTAAATGTAACATGACATTTCACAAAATATTTGAGAGGTTTCCCCCAGTTTTGTGGGTAGAAAACCTTTCCTAGACTCTTGAAAAGACATTCTTTAGTCCTCCAGTAACCAGATAATCCAGAAGGAACCTAACCAATGCCTACTGCCCAGGGAAGGGGACTCAGAGAGAAGAACTTCTCCCCACCCTGCCCGCACCATGCACAATGACATCAGCAAACTTTGGTGATGGTGCTAAGTTGTGTCAGTCATGTCCGACTCTGTGTGACCTCATAGACGGCACCCAACAAGCTCCTCTGTCCCTGGGATTCTCCAGGCAAGAACACTGGAGTGGGTTGCCATTGCCTTCTCCACTGGTGATGCTAAGAATAGACAAGTCCTTGAAGAACTGTACCAAAAAAAAAAAAAGATCTTCAGGATTCAGATAATCACAATGGTGTGATCACTCACCTAGAGCCAGACATCCTAGAATGCGAAGTCAAGTGGGCCTTAGGAAGAATCACTACGAACAGAGCTAGTGGAGGTGATGGGATTCCAGTTGAGCTATTTCAAATCCTAAAAGATGATGCTGTGAAAGTACTGCAGTCANAAAAAAAAAAAAAGATCTTCAGGATTCAGATAATCACAATGGTGTGATCACTCACCTAGAGCCAGACATCCTAGAATGCGAAGTCAAGTGGGCCTTAGGAAGAATCACTACGAACAGAGCTAGTGGAGGTGATGGGATTCCAGTTGAGCTATTTCAAATCCTAAAAGATGATGCTGTGAAAGTACTGCAGTCAAAATGTCAGCAAATTTGGAAAACTCAGGAGTGGCCACAGGACTGGAAAATGTCAGTTTTCATTCCGATCTCTAGGAAAGGCAATGCCAAAGAATGCTCAAACTACCACACAATTACACTCATCTCACACACCATCAAAGTAACGCTCAAAATTCTCCAGGCCAGACTTCAGCAATACGTGAACCATTAACTTCTAGATGTTCAAGCTAGTTTTAGAAAAGGCAGAGGAACCAGAGATCAAATTGCCAACATCTGCTGCGTGATCGAAAAAGCAAGAGAGTTCCAGAAAAACATCTATTTCTGCTTTATTGACTATGCCAAAGCTTTTGACTATGTGGATCACAATAAACTGTGGAAAATTCTGAAAGAGACGGGAATAACAGACCACCTGACCTGCCTCTTGAGAAATCTGTATTCAGGTCAGGAAGCAACAGTTAGAACTGGACATGGAACAACAGACTTGTTCCAAATAGGAAAAGGAGTACATCAAGGCTGCATATGGTCACCCTGCTTATTTAACTTCTATGCAGAGCACATCATGAGAAATGCTGGGCTGGAAGAAGCACAAGCTGGAATCAAGATTGCCAGGAGAAATATCAATAACCTCAGATATGCAGATAACACCACCCTTACGGCAGAAGGTGAAGAAGAACTAAAGATCCTCTTGATGAAAGTGAAAGAGGAGAGTGAAAAAGTTGGCTTAAAGCTCAACATTCAGAAAACTAAGATCATGGCATCCGGTCTCATCACTTCATGGGAAATAAACAGGGAAACAGTGGAAACAGTGTCAGACTTTATTTTGGGAGGCTCCAAAATCACTGCAGATGGTGATTGCAGCCATGAAATTAAAAGACGTTTACTCCTTGAAAGGAAAGTTATGACCAACCTAGACAGCATATTAAAAAGCAGAGACATTACTTTGTCAACAAAGGTCCATCTTGTCAAGGCTATGGTTTTTCCAGTAGTACTGTATGGATATGACAGTTGGACTATAAAGAAAGCTGAGCACCGAAGAATTGANATTAAAAGACGTTTACTCCTTGAAAGGAAAGTTATGACCAACCTAGACAGCATATTAAAAAGCAGAGACATTACTTTGTCAACAAAGGTCCATCTTGTCAAGGCTATGGTTTTTCCAGTAGTACTGTATGGATATGACAGTTGGACTATAAAGAAAGCTGAGCACCGAAGAATTGATGCTTTTGAACTATGGTGTTGGAGAAGACTCTTGAGAGTCCCTTGGGCTGCAAGGAGATCCAACCAGTCCATCCTAAAGGAGATCAGTCCTGGGTGTTCATTGGAAGGACTGATGTTGAAGCTGAAACTCCAATACTTTGGCCACCTGATGCAAAGGGCTGACTCATTTGAAAAGACCCTGATGCTGGGAAAGTTTGAAGTCAGGAGAAGAAGGGGACAACAGAGGATGAGATTGGATGGCACCACTGACTCAATGGACATGGATTTGGGTGAACTCCGGGAGTTGGTGACGGACAGGGAGGCCTGGCATGCTGCGGTTCATGGGATCGCAATGAGTCAGACATGACTGAGCGACTGAACTGAACTGAACTGCCCCTCCAAATTCTCCACCCCTCTTCCAGTCACTTTCCCTACCTCCACTAATTGATTGGAAGTTCTCATCCCTCTAGCCTGTCATTCTGGTGGTATAATTTCCCCAGTGGTAAATCAAAACACTGATTAAAAGAGTGGGTGTACAGAATAATTTGATGACTTTAAAAGTGATCATGAAAAAAAAAAAAAGTGATCATGGTTTCAGAAAGCCTGTGTACAGGTGTTTTATTATGAGGTATTTCAAACAGAAAATAAACCAGGGAGAACAAAATAATAGGCTCTTAGTCACCACCATCCAGATTGTTCTCATTTCCCCGTGTTTACTTCAGATGTTTCTGAGGAAATAAAATATCACAGATGCAGTTGAAGTCTTCTTTATACCTCTTTTGGAAGTTGCAGTTATTATTATTCTTCAAGCTTTATAAACACTAGGTTGTGAGCATGGTAGTAATAAATCTGAAAACAACATTCAAAGGCAAAGTGAAATTTTTCTTCTCCTGTTACTATGGGCTTTAATTTAACAAGTCTTAGGGCATGCTTTCCTTCTCATTTATAGGGCTTTTTTTCATTCTTTTCCAAATAATCTCATACCCAGAATTAGGATTCATTATGCTATTAAGCTGTAAACAAAAAACAGATTTGAATGTGCTTTGAAATTTTTCTCTGCCTTCAATCTAAGTTATTAAAGTTTAAGATACCCAAAGATATCATTAAAACCTTGTATAATTTCACAAGTTAAGATATTTAATTTTTATTTTATTTCCCTGTAGAGTAGCCATTTAGAATTGCAAAATTTCCTGCAAAAATAGCTGATTGCTGCTCTTGCCCAAATGAATCTCTTCCTATTCAACTTTTTACTTGTTTCCATCAAAGTCTGAATGGTTACTTATCCATCAATTACATAACTCAGGATGAGAGCCCAGCAAATGTAATAAATATGTATTTTTAGTTATTAATTAAATTTTAGCTAGTATTGAAATTTTTACATTCTAGAAGATAAGACTATCTAGAAATTTAGAAGCTTTTTTGGGTTATCTTCCAAGGACCCATTTGGAAAACCCAAACTTCCTTATTTTCCCCTCAATTTCATTCATTCAAATTATTTTTCCTGTAAAACTTTGTGTCCATTCTCCTAGAAGGAAATCTCCATATACATGTACTCCCTCTCTTTTGCCACCTAGAGGTCAAAGAGTAAAACAATTCATAATCTTCCTAAGATACTTCCACCCCAAAGTTCTTTTTTTTTTTTTTTTTTAATTTTACTGTACAGTACTCTACTGGTTTTGGCATACATTGACATGAATCCGCCACGGGTGCACACGAACTCCCAAACATGAACCCCCCTCCCTCCTCCCACGCCCCTACCCCAAAGTTCTTAAACCTTCTTAACTGTACAAAATTATCTTACTTTCCTCCACCATGGGAATTCCTGTAACACCTTCTACCACTTTTAATTTGTTCCTACATTTTACCCTATACAGTAGATATTTGTGAACAACTCTTATGTCCTCTTACAGACACCGAATATCTTACGGGGCAGATATGTATGTTACCCATTCTTCTTATCTTGCATAACACCTAGCTGTGCTTTACAGAGAGAATAATGGATAAAACAATGAATGACCCCATAAACAAACATATCAATGTGGGGACAGAATCTCATTCAGCCCCATTCTGTCTTGGGTATATAAGAAAAGATGCCAACCATAAGAACATGCTTTCTGGAAGCGTGGTGTCAGGTAGAGTGGTGCTGAAATATGGAAAAATAGGACCGTGGGAATCAGATTCTTGCCTTCTCCAGTTCTAGCTCTGTCCCTAGCCAATCAGGAAATTGTTGGTTAAATGATATTTAGGCTTAGACCTGCTTTCTCTTTCTCTACAGTAAAGAGAATAATACCTATTTTGTAATGATATATGAATACTAAGTAATATAGTGTAAGAGAAAGTGCCTTGCTCTCATAATAAATAAACAATCATTATACATGATTGTTCCTGGAGAGGGAGCTTACTCATAGAAAGATAGATGATGTTTCTCGCCCAGCTCTGACACAGGCTGACCAGCTGTGCAACCTTGAGGGAGTCATCACCATCTCTGGGATTCCCTTTTCTCATTTGCAAAATTGAAAAGTACATACAATCCTTGAGGTGTCTCCCAGCTCTATGACTTAGAAAATAAGTGTTTAATGTATCAGCTCCTTATCACAGTATGTCTGGGTTGAGGAACTCCATAATTCTCTTTTTAAAACAACACAGTTGGATTCATGTCAATGTATGCCAAAACCAGAAAAACAGGAAAAAAAACAAAAAAAACAAAGTTGACAAATTTATGGTAACCACCACTTCTAAATTTTGTTCCCCTCATGAGAAGAGTTAAGAATCCAACTTAAAAAAAAAAAAACAAAAACCTATGCATCTTTCAGAAAAGAACATTTAATTGGCTTTACATATGACACCATCCATTGAGCATATTTTTGCTTCAACATAGTTTTGCTGAATGAAGGAATGAATAATACTTTAGTGGGTGTTTCCCAAAAGTTCCAACAATAATTATTCACATTCCCAACTAGGCTTGATTCTTTATAAACAGCCAGCTTAACTTTTTTTTTTTTTCTGCCCAAATTGGCTTTGAGTCACTGATATGATTCACAACATTAAAAAAAAAAAGTTGAACCTGAAATTGCCCTGGCAGGCAGGAAATAAGCTTAAAGAACACAGTCCAGGTGAGAGATGCCACCTCCCCCCACCAGTAAAAAAAGATTCGTTCTTTTTTTATTTTCTAGTTCCCAAAATGAGATGACGATATGTCAACATGTAGCCTAATTCTCATCTGTCTGATCACATTGGTTGAAATAGTGAAATCCAATATGAAATACAGAGCAATTAAATGTCTAGGCACATTTTTTTTTTCAGATGCAGTTGGTCTTCCCACTCCTCCCCTAAATGAGTCACTCAACAGGACGTAAGCAGAGGAAGGTGAATCAAAGCTTATGCCAGAGAAAAGGCACATAACCAGGTCAGGTCTTGACCTACACAGAAACCGCTGATGTCACCCAGGAAGATACAGGTGGCAAGAGCTAAGAGATGAGTGCCAGAGAGAGGTGACGATGGTTGAGCACAGGTCGCCTGCTGACATCCTTGAAAAGGGGAGAGAGACAGCCAGCAACACAGGGGCCACTGGGAAGGGGGTCTGCCTGACCGAAGGAGTCCAGGTGCTTGCTTGTTTCAGGAAGTCTGCCATGTTTGAAGGAGGATCCTCAAAGATGGAAGGGTGGTTTCAGTTCCATTTTCTACTTCCTCTCTGCAGCTCAAACTTCTGGTAATATCTGGATGCTCCTTTGCCTTCTCCTGGCCTATATATTCCCATGAATAATGGCATATCTTCGTGGTTGTCCAGAAGCTTATAAAAGCAATCATCTTAGGAAAATAAACAAGATGGACTGGAGAGTATGTATTTTAGTAACACTGTTAAATAGGAGCAGGGTGGTTTAAGCCCTTAGGCAAGTACCCGGAAGTTACCTTGTGCCCACCCTACGATATGGGCAAGAAAGCTTCCTGCCCTGGACTCCATGCATAGAAAGCGCCCTCTGGCCCTTCTCCACCCATCACCCCCAACTTCATGGGCAAAAGGACACACCAACTTGGAGCTCATGATCTCTCTCTGAAGACCTTGGCATTCCCTTCCCAAACGACCCTGAGCCCTCTTCCAGGGCTTGCCCTAGTCTCTTCTCTGGGTCTGGTGCAAGGGCAGGCAGAACAGTTAAGATACCCACTCCCAGCCCACAGGACAGCTGTTATGGAGGTGGCAGAATGTGGACAGAGATTCTGTGCAAGACTAGGGTGCCCACATATGCCAAATGCCACAAGGAACCCGCAGTACCGGATGGAGCTGGTGATGGGAAGACAAGAGGGGCAGCCAGGGGCTGTGGACATACAACACGAAGTGGTCTAAGAATTCTAAATCTGACCTTGACTTCCAATCATGAAAGTACATCAATCGATATAGGAGGACAGAACATATTTTGTTTAGCAAGTCGCTAGTTTGATTTAACCTTTCTAGGGATCCCCAACCTCTGAAATCCAATGCCTGATAATTTGGAGGTATAACTGATATAATAATAATAGAAATAAAGTGAACAATAAATGTAATGTGATTGAATCATCCAGAAATCATCCCTGCCACCCATCCATGGAAAATGTGTCTTCCAATAAACTGGTCCCTGGACCAAAGATGTTGGGGACTGCTGTTTAAAGCTATTCCATGTGGGTTTCGATTGTTTGCTTTTGCCTGGGCCATGCAAGTGTTGGAAGTGGGGTGAGTATGCCATGCACTTCAATCAAAGGTTGGATATTTATTGCTTACATGATGACAAGGATTTGAATTTGGTCAGTAGTAAATGGCTGTTTCTTTCACATGTGTCAATTTCTCATTCTGTTAAGGAGATTGGTATGCTCTATACCCTACAGCAGCTTGTAACTTATGTCAATAATTCATGACAATACCAGAAGAGGGGCTATTGTTTTTAATGTAAAGGAAAATGAAGGTGTCATTTTGGATTATGGTTTCAAAAAGTTTCTAGTGACAGCTGTTCAATTTATTTAAATTTCTAGACACTGTCTTCCTAGATGTCTTTACGAAAGGACTTTTCGAAGTCTGAGTATTTAGTAAATTAATGAATTTTCTGTGTTTTAGTTTATTTTAGAGAGAGCACTATCAAAATATTTAAACATCTTTAATTCTAAAATTGTTTAGTAGCTCTCAGAATTTGCACTGGTTGTTACTATAGTAACTAGCTTGGGGGTTGGGATCACTGCCTTGCTGCTCCACTCATAAAAATACCAAATAGACACCAAAGTCTTGTTAAATGCATCCTGACAAAGTACAGAATCCTGCTTTACAGTCTGGTCTCTAACACTGTTTAAGGGACTAAGTTGCTAGGGAACCTCATTATCAGGGGATGGTATCTGCGCCCTGGCCCTAACAGCCGTCTCGGGGAACAGCATGGTTGTAAACTGTCAATTACAATGAATACAGAAGTTTTCAAAGTCTTTGTGGGAAAGGGGACAGGATTTTTCTTTTTTTTTTTTTACTTTACTTAGCTCCCTTGCCATATTATTAGGTTTGGATATTTAATTAAAGATTTGATATAAGTATTAAATTCTATCCTCTTATTGGTTTGGTCACACAAAATACAGTGGTAAAAGAATGTCCTGAAGAGAGTATACTCAGTTGGCCAAAAAGTTCACTCAGGTTTTTCTGTAACATGTGGGAAAACCAAGTGAACGTTCTGGTCAACCCAGGAAGTTCACTCACCACCCAGATGAAACTGAATCCTGTAAGGATGGTTCCCTTTCAAGTAACAAACGCCCATAACTCAATCAGAAGTCTTCAGGAAAAGGGGTCAGACGCTCTCTTATTTCTCCCCTTCCAGAGGAATGCACGGACCCCAGGTAAATCCTTTAGCCAACCCCAGGCATTATTGTTCAGGTGCCCTTTCTTGCCCTCGAGTGCCATGTTGCTTCCACTCTCTCTGCAGGCTCTCTTGGCTGCCAGTCACCTTGCCCTCTCAGCCACCAAGCCGGCACTTACTTCCTGACCGCTGGAACCCAGCCATGGCTGTGACAGCTAGCCTCACAGGCATCCCCCTGCCAGTGACATTTCTCACTCTGTCCCCGGCCAGCCATCACTGACTCTGTCATCACTGGCTCTGTTGAATCTCATATTAGTTCCTTGAGAAGCTGAGAAAAGAAGGGACATCTAGGCTGTAGACATTCTGTTGCCCAGTGCAGATCCTCAACATCACTCTTTCTCTGAAGAGGTATGAGTCAGGCCAGCTACCTATTCTTTCACACAGATAGATTAGACAGTTCCATTCATGTCCTTTGATTAGCAGGTGTATAATATCCTCTCCTTCAGGCTGGTCTTTTACCCTCTGTACATCCCTTATCACAACACTTGTCTGTATCTCTTTGCGTTCACTTGTCCACCAGCGCTATATGGGCAGGATTGCATCTACCTTGCTAACTGTTACATCTCTCTAGCACCTGGTCCTCTGCACCCCATAAATCTTCCTTTAACTGAACTGAACCTCAGAAACTTAGGGCAAAAACTGCACAGGCATCTTTCAACATGACAGCATGTACCTCCAGAACTTCTTCTCCAGCCATCACCCCCGCTTCCCAGCTCAACAATCAAAAATTTTGATCAAAGAGGAACCCCCTTCTCTGCAGGGTCTTATCTCTCCTAGGGGAGGAGTTCCACCCAAGGGCATATGCTGGGCTATATTATTCTAGATGGTTGGGGTGAAGTTTTGTCTCAGTGACTGAGGTTTCCAAACACCTCCTCAAAATTAGGGGTGTGACTAGTGACTAGGAGAGGAGGGGAAAGCACCTTTCTGTTTGGATCTGCAAAGGATACTGCATAATCTCCCTGCTGGGGAAGCCAGACTCTCCACTGAAAGTGATTCAGCCTCCGAACCACAGCCCCACCATGTCTGCCCACCTGTTGGTTGGTGAAATGGGATAAGGAGAGACAGGCATATAGAAATGGAATAGAAGAACATGATACAGAAAAGGTATGCTTCCATCTTCATTCTTAGCCCAGTAAAGTCACAGTTAACTAAATTATAACTTCATTTTCCTCTAACAGGAGATAATTCTTTTAAAAAATTTTATTCTGTATAAAGTTGCCCAATTGGTGTATAGCAATTACAGCAAGTTTATTCAGTAAATGTTATGATAGAGTTATATTTGGGCTTGTTTATTTAGTCGCTAAGTTGTGTCTGACTCTTTACGACCTCATGGACTGTAGCCTGCCAGGCTCCTCTGTCCAAGGGATTTCTCAGGCAAGAATATTGGAGTGGGTTGCCATTTCCTTCTCCAGAGGATTTTCCCCACCCAGGGGTCAAAGCCGTGTCTCTTGCATTGTCAGGTGGGTTCTTTACCACTGAGCCACCAGGGAAGCCCATTCCTAGTACGCCTGATTGTAAAACAGGCAGGGCTTTGCTGGCTGCATAGAGCCCATTTTCTCTGGAGCATCTCTCAAGGTGGACAGTGATCACAGCAGTGGGGTTCCTTGTGGGGATTAGGCGTGCCCAAGTTAAAGGGCTAGTTCACTGGTTCATCAACAGGTGGGGAAGGGGAAGAGGGCTGGGGAGAGATGGGGGCTGATTTTACCCTCAGGGAACATTGGACAATGTCTAAAGGCAATTTTGCTTCTCATAACTGGAATACATCTAGTGAGCATATGCCAGTGACCCTGCTCAACACCCCATAGGGCACAGGACCGCCTGCCTACCACAAAGAGGTGTCTGGCCAAATTGATTTTACCCTCAGGGAACATTGGACAATGTCTAAAGGCAATTTTGCTTCTCATAACTGGAATACATCTAGTGAGCATATGCCAGTGACCCTGCTCAACACCCCATAGGGCACAGGACCGCCTGCCTACCACAAAGAGGTGTCTGGCCAAAATGTCAATGGTGCTCAATCTCTGCTCCAATTTTGAACCTTCAAAGGCCTTCTCTGTTCCCCTCACCCCCAGATTGGATGCCTAAGAAACTTCACTGATATTTTCTTACGACCCTCGCCATCTTTTAGCTAATTTTAGTTATTGAATAACTTGTTTCACCTTCCCTGTCTCCTGACTAGTATTTGGAATACAAACCCCACCCCCCCCCAAAAAAAAACCGGACTTCCAATCCGACTGGGGGAAGTGGTATTAAGAGATGCTTCCAAGGTTGATGTTTAAGATGAATGTTGAAGGCTAAGTGTGACATGGAGAAAGTGAGGAGGGAGGAAAGAGCAGGGCAGCAGCATGGAGGTACCACGTCTTGAGATGTGCTGGGAACCATAAATATGGCTAGAGATAAAGGTGGGTTGCAGGATGTGGGAGGTGGTACTACACAAGTCACGCGGAGCCAGATCATGCTGTAGCTACTGTGCTAAGCTCAGTTTAGAGGACCACAGATTGGCTTAGGTTGTTTCCTGTACTGTCAATGCTACTAAGGGCAGAGAACAGATCTTCCTTGTACATTTCTGTATCCTTGGTGCCTAGAATGGGATAGACTCTCAATAGATGTGTGTTGGACAATTAGATTAATTTATTAATTAAGCCCTGTCACTGGAAGGAGAAGAGTTTTTAAATCAATTACAGGAAAGGACAACTTTTATTTATATTAGATATAGTTACTACAACATTTTTTAAATTTTTAAAATACGAAAGATACTTTCAGTTAAAGGTAAATAATTGTTTTGTTTTTTGAAAGATAAAATTGGCAATAAGCTAGACTCACCAAGGAAAAATAGAGACTTCAAATAAATAAAATCAGAAATGGAAGAGGAAACACTATAACTGATACCACAAAAGTACAAAGATCGTAGGAGACTACTATAAATGACTAGGTAACAGCAAATTGGACAACCTAGAAGAAATGGGTAAATTCCTGGAAATATACGACCTACTAAACTGAATTATGAGGAAACAGAAATATCTGAACAGAGAATTATCAGTTAGAAGATTGGCTAGGTAATCAAAAACCTTCCCCAAGGGCTTCCCTCACGGCTCAGTGGTAAAGAATTCACCTGCCAGTGCAGGAGACGTGGGTTTGATCCTTGATCTAGGAAGATCCCACACACCTCAGAGCAACTAAGCCGATGCACCACAACTATTGAGCCTGCACTCTAGAGTCCGAGAGCCACAAGTCCTGATGCCCGGACACCCTAAACCCCGTGCTCCTCAGTAAGTGAGCCACTGCAATGAGAAGGTCATGCAGCACAATCAGAGAGTAGCCCTTGCTCTCCTCAGACAACCAGGGAAAAGACCACGCAGCAGCGAAAAGCCAGCACAGCCAAAAATAAAAAAATAAAATTATTTTTTTAATAACCTCCCCCCAAACAAAAGTCTAAGAGCTGAAGTCTTCACTGTTGAATTCTATCCGATAATTGTGGGTGTGTGCTCAGTTGCTCAGTCATGTCCAACTCTTTGCAAACCCGTAGCCTGTAGCCCACCAGGCTCCTCTGTCCATGGAATTTTCCAAGCAAGAATACTGGAGTGGGTTGCCATGGCTTCCTCCAGGGGATGTTCCTGACCCAGGGATCAAACCCACATCTCCTGCAGCTCCTGCACCAGCAGGCAGATTCTTTACCACTAATACCACCTGGGAAGCCATCAAGCATTTAAAGAAAAATTAATGCCAATCTTTCTCAAACAATTGAAGAGGAGGGGATACTTTTGAACTCATTTTACAAGGCCAGTTACCAAAACCAGACAAGGACTCCACAAGAAAAGAAAATTATACACCGATATCCCTGATGACCATAGATTCAAAAATTATCAACAAAATCTTGGTAAGTCAAAATCAACAATACAGTAAAAGGATTATACACCATGATCAAGTGGGATATTATGCAGGGATGCAAGGATGGTTTGATATCCACAAATCAATCAGTGTGATAGAGTACATTAACAAAATGAAGGATAAAAATATGATCATCTCAACGGATGCTGAAAAACATTTTACAAATTCAACATGTGTTTATGATAAAAAAAAAAAATTTCAACACAATGGGTTGTTCTTAAGTGAATAGACATTTTCCCAAAGTAGACGGGTAGATGACCAACAGATACATGAAAAGTTGCTCAAAATCACAAATCATCAGAGAAGTGCAAATAAAACTCACAATGAGATAACACTTTGCACCTGTTAGAAAGGTATAATCAAACACACACACACACACACACACACGTTGCTAAGAATGTGGAGAAAAGGGAAACTTTGTGCACTGTTGGTGGGAATTAAATTGGTGCAGCCATGATGGAAAGTATGGAGGTGCCGCACGAAATTAAAAATAGAATTACCATATGATCCAGCAGTCCCATTTAAGGGTGTTTAGCCAAAGGAAACGGAGAAGGCAATGGCAGCCCACTCCAGTACTCTTGCCTGGAAAACCCCATGGACGGAGGAGCCTGGGGGGCTGCAGTCCATGGGGGTCGCTAGCAGTCGGACACGACTGAGCAACTTCACTGTCACTTTTCACTTGCATGCATTGGAGAAGGAAATGGCAACCCACTCCAGTGTTCTTGCCTGGAGAATCCCAGGGACGGGGGAGCCTAGTGGGCTGCCGTCTATGGGGTCGCACAGAGTTGGACACGACTGAAGCAACTTAGGGGCAACAGCAGCCAAAGGAAAAAAACACTAACTGGAAAAGATTCTGGCACCCCCAGAATCTGTAGCATCACAGTTGGCCCTTGAGCTACTTTAGTGTTGCGGCACTGGCCTTGGCTCAGTCAAAGCTTTACATTATAACTTTGTAGTTAACCCTCCACATCCAAGCTTCTGCAACGGCAGAGTCAACAAACTGATGATCTTGTAGTATTATACTACATATTTGTTGAAAAGAAATCCAGTACAAGTGGATCCATGAAGTTCAAACTCGTGCTGTTCAAGAGTCAACATCTTGGCATTTACAACAGCCAAGAAACGAAAGCAATTTAAGTGTTCACTAATGGATGAATGGATGAAGAAAAGGCATATATACACAATGGAGTATTATTCAGCCACAAAAAAGAAGGATTATCTTGCCATCTGCAATAACACCGAAGGACCCTGGGGACACTATGAAGATGAAGGTGAAGTCGCTCAGTCGTGTCCGACTCTTTGCGACCCCGTGGACTGTAGCCCACCAGGCTCCTCCGTCCATGGGCTTCTCCAGGCAAGAATACTGGAGTGGGTTGCCATTTCCTTCTCCAGGGGATCTTCCCAACCCAGGGATCGAACCCAGGTCTCCCACATTGGAGGCAGATGCTTTAACCTCTGAGCCACGAGGGAGGACATTATACTAAGTTAAATAAGCCAGCCAGGGAGCCATAAATACCATACAATCTTGCATGTATGTAGAATCAAAAAACCAAACTCACTGATACAGAGAAGTCGGGGAGGGAGGCAGAAGTGAGTGAAGGTGATCAAAGGTACAGACTTTCAGTTATAAAATAAACATGGGGATGTAACGTGGTGTATGGTGACTGTAGTTAATAACACTGTATTGCATGTTTGAAAGCTGCTAAAAGCATAGACTTGAAAGCTCTTATTACACACACACACACACAAAGATGACAAACATGCAGTACCTACCACAATTAATATAAAAAAGATTTAGATTCCGTCAAACAGACCTCTTAAGCATGCATGGAGTTCTGGGGAGTGGGATCCTTTTTCATGTCTCATTAGAAATACAGCAGAAGTGTCTTTGAAGTTCACAGTGCTGGACAGGCTTCCTCCAGAATTTTAATCTCACATACTATGTCCCCTGTAATATCCTTTAATTCCTTGTTTATCTGAAATTCAACTTTAAACTGAATGTTCAGAATTTCATGTGTCAAATCTATACTACAGCCTTATAAAATACTGATTTAAGTTAAACAAATATTTTTAAATGCTATCTTCACAGAGCCACTAAATAGATTCTGGTAAATAATGCTTTTTTTAGAGCGAACAGAATGTGCAGTTTTTCTCAAACTTAACAGAAATTCATGTTTTAAGTGAACATCCCCAAGCTAGTCTGGAGGGCAAGTACTCAACTATCTCTGGAGGTTTGTTACCTTATTCACTGTTTCTATAATTTCTTATTGCATTCTGATCAAATCATTTCCCCATCTAATATTAGTAAATCATTCCTTCCAAGAGAAAGTCTGAAATCCTTAGCTCGAAATGCAGGATCTTCCCCAATCTGTTACTCATGTTTCCAGCTTTCCTCCTAGGTTTTCCTCAAACACACCCTGCCTGCAGGTCTCACTGAGCTTCCCTCCACCCTCTGAATATTCCATATTCTTTCAGACCACTGTGGTCTTTGCACATATTTCCAGAAATGCCCTTCTCTAGGCCCCTGTCTTCTCAGTGAACCATTAATCCCATAAATGAATGAAGGTGTTCTTGACTCCTCACTGAACAGTTAGTCATTCATTCCTTCTTTCTCCCACAACACTTGGTACATTTATCTATTAGTACTAACCTTCCTGTGTATCATTTATTTATAGGTCTGGATCCCCCTCCCTCACCCTCGCCAGTAGAGAATCAACTTTTCCAAGAGTATCACTTTACACCATTCTTTTCCATTTATTTTATTTTACTTTTTGGCCATGCCATGCAGCATGTGGGATCTTAGTTCCTCAACCAGGGATCAAACCCACACCCCTAGCAGTGGAAGCATGGAGTCTCAGCCACTGGACCGCCAGGAAAGTCCCTATGCCACTCATTTTCAAGTCAGGGGATTTGACACATATATGCTGGAAAATAATTTGGAAATTAATGAATAGATAATAAATCTGATTTTTAAAAGAGAAGACTCAGGTCGTGGCATGCCTCTGTGCTCAGTCGCTTCAGTCGTGTCTGACTCTTTCTGACCCCATGGACTGCAGCCCACCAGGCTCCTCTGCCGTGGGATTCGCCAGGCGAGAATACTGGAGTGGGTCGCCATGCCCTCCTCCAGGGGAGCTTCCCCACCCAGGGAGGGAACTCACGTGTCTTACGCCCCTGCACTGGCAGCTGTGCTACACTTTGTGCCCCCGGGAAAGCCCTCAGGTTATGGACCCTTTCCCTTTTCCTCCTTCCTCTCTTCTGATTCTGCAGAAGACCTAGAATGTCTTCCAAGAAAATAACTACTTAACAAATAGGTACCATTTTGTAGAAATCAACTCAGAATTCTAATGCTTCCTCTGAAAAGAATAAGATGCAATGAAACTAGGTAAATGTCTCCAAACATAGTACCTATCTCTCTATGGATCCTTGCCTTCCCATGGATTATGATTATATGATTAAATTATTTAAAACCTGTTTTTCTCTAACTACATAGTTACATATTCAAGGAGTTTTACTGACATTCAATTAACCTGTTATCTTCTACCTGTTCCATATGTGAGGTATTATTATTTTCATTTTAAGAGGCATGAAAGTGTAAGAAGCCACACCCACATGAGAGGAAATCCTCTTCAGGCATTCGTCTAAAGATCTTGACCGACTTAACCACCTTTAACAACCAATTAGGAGCTTTCCTGGTAGCTCAGTGGTGAAGAATCTGCCTGCGATGCAGGAGACCCCAGTTCGATTCCTGGGTCGGGAAGATCCCCTGGAGGAGGGCACGGCAACCCACTACAGTATTCTTCCCTGGAGAATCCCCATGGACAGAGGAGCCTGCGGGTTGTAGTCCATGGGGTTGCAAAGAGTTGGACATGACTGAGCAACTAAGTGCACACACACACCAGCCGATTAGAGACCATAAGTGTTATTCAATCTGTCTGATTCAGGCACCTCTCTTAAGAGTATATGAAGAACAACTTCAAAACTCAGGAATATATAAATTCAACAAAAAGATTAACTAAGACTAATGAACCCATTATATGGAATGAATAACATGCAATTTACTAACTACAGATATATATTATAGATAAAAGAGCCAGGTGTATGTAACCTTTTCCCAATTGGAATTTACTCTCACATCAAGTCTTGATATGTGAAGATTTATTTATTTTCCAATATATTTTCAACAAAAAAGAGAGTTTTACTTCAAATATTTAAAAAGTGTGTATTAAAAGTTGTAATTCCCTCTATGAAGGAAATTGAAAAAGAATTAAATACAGAAAAAAAGGAAGTAAAATGAGTGATACAAGCATGGCTGTATGCATGCTAAGTCGCTTCAGTTGTGTCCGACTCTGTGCAACGCTATGGACTTTAGCCCACCAGGCTCCACTGTCCATGGAGTTTTGCAGGCAAGAATACTGGAGTGGTTTGCCATGACCTCCTCCAGGGGATCTTCCCAACCCAGGGCTTGAACCTAGGTTTTACATCTCCTGCATTGGCAGTCAAGTTCTTTACTACCAGCACCGCCTGGGAAAACCACAGGCATGATTATTGGTATCTAACACTTGCTGACTTGAGTTGGATCAAGATAGGACATTGAGGCTTATGTAATAAAGAGAAAGATATATATATATATTTTTTTAAAGGCTGAGGGAAAGTAAATGCAGGCTTTAGAAACATACTACTAGGAATGAGAAACCTACGATGGGTAAAGGAGGATCTCATGGCAAATTGATTGACACAAAACCACCAAGGGCTGGAGGAAGCCTGGCTGCAGAGTCAGGGAGGCTGCTGAGAAACATGAGCCTGATGGGGTCAAGGAAGCTGAGCAAGGCTGATACAGCTCTGCTCACTGCCAGCTTTCAGTGATTATCTCAGAGGCCTCATAGGGACCCTACAATAAAAGTTTATTTATTTGAGAAGTAAACTGTCTGGGATCATAAAATGAGAAAGACATTCGCTCTGGGATGGAGGCCCAGAAAGACACAGAGCAGCCTCAGAGCCCCACTGAGCATCTGGCAGGACAGCTCGCACAGCTGCTGGTGAGCAAACGAGGATGAATGGAAAGTGACTCCGCGGACCTCACGGTCTGCAAAGGGCGTGGACGAGATCCTGAAAAGTGTCCTTATTTAGTCCATTGTCTTTCTGGCTTTATCCTTAGGAAGAGTGACAACTCAGCTTTCATACTCCAGGCTTGTTCAAGGGGTTTTACATAAAAGTCATTTAATCCTATTAACAACCCCATAGAGTTTGTACTGTTATGATTTTCATTTTATAAACAAGGAAACTGATACATAGAAAGATCTCTTGGCAAGTAAGTGATGGAGGGAGTAGCCACTGGAATCTAGTCGGTTTGACTGCACAGGTGTGCATGTGTACCCCCAGGGTGGAGGTTTCATAGTAACTATCCAGCCATCCTCCTCCAAGCTGTGCTGGGAACGATCAGGGTGGTGACTGTCAGGGTGCACTGTAGGGGCCATCCCACACAGACAAATGCACCAGTGGTCGTGTTTGTGCTAAGCCAACACCCGATACAGAAGCTGCTCACTCCAACCCCAAGAAGGGTTTGTGACCCCCTCTAGGTCAACAGAGGTCTACCTCACTGGTGGCTCAGACGGTAAAGCACCAACCTACAATGTGGGAGACCCAGGTTCTATACCTGGGTCGGGAAGATCCCCTGGAGAAGGAAATGGCAATCCACTCCAGTACTATTGCCTGGAAAACCCCATGGACAGAGGAGCCTGGTAGGCTACAGTCCATGGAGTCCCAAAGAGTCGGACATGACTGAGCAACTTCACTTTCACTTTCACTAGGTCAACAGACAGCCCACCCCTTGGCTACAGTCCAACAGTCCAAGCGGTGGGCGTCAGAATCCCTTATGAATCATCTGAATCCTTCCACGGGATCTTTGCAACTGAAATTCAAAGATGAAGAGATATCTCTAGCTGCGGATCTTTCAGGATGTGACTTTGACAGTTGCTGAAGGCCATTTTTCCTACTGGGCAGAGAATGTCTATCTCTATTAACAGAGAAGGAAGCTTAAGTGGAGCAGATGAGAGAGAGACAGACAACCAGCAAGCGAACATTTGGGTTCTAGTCCGTGACACTCCAGAATGGCTCCAGGTCCTGTGACGGTCCTTTGAGCTACGTCTATGCTCTTCCGATAAACTGCTCGTTCTGCTTAGCCTAGTTTGGGTTGGTTTTCTGTCCCTTGCTAGTTAAAGTGTCCTCGCTGAAGACTCTTCTCTCATTTTGCATCTCCATCCTGTTTCATCAGCTGAGGTGCTTCTCCACGTGGACCACATCCCATGACGGTCCACCTCCTATGCTATTTGCATCTGTCCACACCCTCTGCAATCTGATCCGTGGGCTGCAGAGGAGATTTCAGTCATTTATATCTACAGTTCTCAAAGTTTCACTTCCAGATACATATGTATAATACTCATATTGTCATCTCTCTAGATATCCCCATTTTAATTGCTATTACACATATTAAGTGGAGGTTATTACACTGATGTCATCTTAACTAAGTACATATGCAAAGACTATTTCCAAATAGGGTCACAGTCTAAGACTCCAGGTAGAGGTGAAGTTTAAGGAGACACTATTTAACCCACTACAGGAAATGACTGCTAACAGGTATAGGGTTTCTTTTTCAAGTCATGAAAATGTCCCAAAATTGACTATGGTGATGACTGCCCTAGTCTATTAATATATTAAAAAAGTCTATTAATATATTAAAAATCATTTAACCACATACATTAAATGAAAGAACTGTATGGGATGTGAATTATATCTCAGAAATAAAAACTATCTTAAGAAGCAAAAAGAATTAAGATTCAACCAGTTTCCAGTAATGGAACCTCTAAAAGATGTATAGCGAGAAGAAGAAAAATGATCCCAGGAAAAAGACAAGAAGTGTAGGAAAGTTGGAAGTTAAGTCCCTGAAGGTCAGAGACTTTGTTTTATTTACTGGCTGAGTCCCTAGGTTTATAGTTGATGTTCAAAAATTACACATTGAGGAACTTCTCTAGTGGTCCAGTGGCTAAGACTCCGTGCTTCCAATGCAGGGGGACCCAGACAATTCCTGATCAGGGAAGTAGATGCCGCTGTCACTAAGAGTTCACATGTTGCAACTAAAAATCCCACATGCTATAACTAAAGCTCCTGCATACTGCAACAAAGATTGAAGGTCTCACATGCTATAACTAAGACCCGCTGCAGCCAAATAATTAAATAAATAAATAGTTTTAAAAAATTGTATATTGGAGAATTGGCTGATGAGCAAACAAATTGGTAAATGGGAACATAAATCTAAATAATCATTTTCATTAAACAATAAATTCTAACTTTTATGGTTAAACCAAAAAAAGAAGATAAAAATAGTGGGGAATAGCATGTAAGCTGGGAGAATGGGACCAGTTAGAGCAATGAAATGCCTTGGCATCTTTGAGGCATGGGTTAAAGCGACTGATGGATGACAGACTTTGTAAATTAAATACGCATGAAAATATCTCAAAAGGAACCATTACAAGAATAAAGAGGGTATAACTTCCTAGCTAATTGAGCAAAAACTTAAAAAAGAGAGAAAGGAAGCTCAGTTAATCCAATGGAATGTTGGAAAGGAGGAAAGAACAGATAATGTGGGACAATTAGAAAGCAAAAAAGACAGAGGGCAGAAAAAAATGCAAATACATCAGAAATAGATGTAAGTGGACTAAGCCTTCCATTTAAAAGACATTGTTATATTAGATTAAAAGTAAATCCAGCTATGTGTATTTCTTTCATAAATTTTATAAATATCATTTTGCTTCTACTCAATATATCATGAAAATATTCTTAAAAAATTAAATCTAGCTAAATGTCACCTAAACATACATTTCTAAAACAAGAACATGGGGAAAAATACACATATAAAATATATATTTTATATATTTATATATGCAACTATATAAAACACATCCTATATAATTTATAAGTATGCTTATTTTATATTGTATTTGTTATATAACATAATGTGTATTACATATTTTATATATTATATAGTTTTGTATATTTTATATATTATAAATATTTTGTATCATTTAAAATTTATACAAACACACAAGTCTTTGATTCAAACCCTAGAACAAAATGTTTCCAAATTCATATTAATTTTAATTTATTAAGAAATTAATAGAGGTATATGTTATATCTACATAACACCCCCAGTGGAGTTCAATGCAGCACCTCTTAATCAAGCACAATAATATTTCTGAAAGAAACATCTACTATTACTAAGTGGAATAAAGACTAAAGAGCTTCACATCAGCACAGATCAGGTTTTGCTGCCAAATGAATCGTGGAAAAAACCTTTTTCCAGAGCTTTTTGGTCTTCAGAACTGCAGATAGGGATAGGGATAGACTTGAAGCAGGCAAGTATTAGGCAAAAGAACTGGTATACCTGCAGTAATAGCAAACCAAAGAAGTTCTAAGGCAAATAACTTCATTAGGGCTTACCAAATAATATTTCTAGAAGCTTCTGTTCACCAGGAGGGTATAACAATTCTAAATGTATATATTCTTACTGAGAGAGCCTCCAAACACAAAGAAAAACTAATAGGACAAAAAGAAAAATCTGGTGAACACATGAAATCATTTCAACATATGATATATTCTGTTCAGTACTTCAATGTATGTATTGTCACCCCAACTAGATGGCAATAAATCAGCGGTGAGTGGGTGTTTTCCTTCCCAGTGAAAGGCCCTTTGTACTCTCGACCTCCTTTGAGCTTCATGTCCCTAAGCAGTAGGAATGGTGTAGCCTTGCTGCAACAGAAGAGATAAAGTAATCTGTCCAAAATCGCACTGCTAAGTATCAGAGTTTAGATTTAAATTTAGTTTTGTTTGACTTCAAAGAGCCAAGACTTTACCGTGGATCTTGAAATAAGCATAAGACATCATTCCCTTTGCACGCATGCCTGTGCCTGCTCAGTCGTGTTCAGCTCTTTGTGACCCCATGGACTGTAGCCCCTCAGTCTCCTCTGTCCATGGGATTCTCCAGGCAAGAATACTGGAGTGGGTTGCCATTTCCCTCTCCAGGGGATCTTCCCAAACCAGAGGTTGAGTCTGCTTTTCTTGGGTCCCTTGCATTAACAGGTGGGATTCTTTACCACTTGCACCACCTGGGTTACCATCCCCTGAGTTAGCAAAATTGAAATGGCACTCATTGTATAGAAGAATTTCAATTGACACTAGCGACCTATACATAACATCTGTCATTTTTCTTCCAAGAGGCATATTATCAAGAGTCCACACACAGGAGACACCTTCTAAAGCCTTGTACAATCATCATCCTCCTACAGCTCCCCAAATCTTGTCATCTTCTCCCTGACCTTCAGATAGCTTTGAAATGAGCTGAACTCACAATCCCAAGACATTATGAGATTTCTCAGCCTTAAAATCACATTATCCCTGTAACACAAAAATGCAGAGTTGTATGGGTTAGGAATGAATTCATAGTTTAAAATGTAAAGGCTTTTAAAACCTGTTTAAAATGGATTTTCTGCTTTCATTCAGCAATTATCCTCCATCAAACAGAGAAAATGAAAGCTAAAACCAGTGATAGTAGCAGCAGTTGGCAGAAAAAGAAACAGAGAAAAATAAAATCTAGAAATAAAAACAACATATTTGTCCTTATGTTTCAAGAGCCAGAGACCTCTCAAGACGGGGCCTGCTTCTCTTCACCAGGGATAGCAAAGGATGCTCAAGACAAACCACGGCTCATTTCATGTCACAAAGAACCCCGGAGCAAGATGGAGACATGCATACTGACAGTCCACCACAAGAGGGCGCTCATCAAAAGGGAGTGAAAGGTCATCCTGCCCTAAATATGCACCGGAAGAGTAAATCCCTGTCTGAAAACCCTGAGAATATTTTTATCATCAGGCGCTGCTGCTAGATGGTTTGGTAAAACAATGATCCAAATTAAGATTTTTTTTTCCCTCCAATACCATTTTTGTGTCGTCAATCCCATTTCTTAATGAATTTCTAAGAGACATTTTATAAAGAATGAAAACAGTTTTCTGTCTGTATGGCAAAACAGAAATCAAATAAACTGCTCACATAAAATAATTACAGTTAAGAGTCAGCGTTAAGTGAATTTTATTTTAGGTAGACTTAGTAAACAAAAAAATTGAGAGAATAAAAGGGATTCAGCCTGCATTTCCCTTTTAGAAAGGGAGGGAGGGAAGATGTGAATTTAAATTTCAATTTCTTATAAACTATTGAAGAGTGAAAAACTTGAGTTCAAATTCTAGTTTTGTCTTCCAAAAATGTTGTTAGCAGCTGTCTCAGCCTCACTGATCTCCATATCATTGGTACAGGGTTTGTCTTGGATGACTCTCCTTCAAATGACTTCCACTTATAAAGCATTGTTGTTGTTCAATCACTGAGGACTTTTTTGAGACCCCATGGACTGTAGCCCATCAGGTTCCTCTGTCCATGGGATTTCCCAGGCAATATTACTGCAGTGGGTTGCCATTTCATTCTCCAGGGGATCTTCTTCACCCAGGAATCGAAACGGCTTCTCTTGCTTGGCAGGCAGGTTCTCTGCCACTGAGCCACCTGGGAAGCCCAACAAATCCCTCCTATAGATCTAATCTGTTAACCAAGAATCTGTTAGATTTTCAGGTGCCCAGCAGCCAAGAAGTGGTGGGTGCCCTACAGGCCAGACAAGCTCTTTGGTCGGGCGTTTCTGTGTTTGAATGCTGGCTCCACTTCTCACTAGATATTTGTAACTTCGGGTTAGTCTTTCAATATGCCTCAACCTGATTCCTTATCTGTAAAATGCAAATAATAATAGAGCATAGATAAGGATTGGGAATTAGAGGTCTAAACTACTACGTGTAAAATAAATAAGCTGTAAGGATATATTGTACAACACAGGAAATATAGTCAACCATTTACAATAACTATACATGGAGGATAACTTTAAAAATTATGAATCACTATGTTGTACACCTGAAACTTAGTTCAGTTCAGTTCAGTAGCTCAGTCGTGTCCTACTCTTTGCGACCCCATGGACTGCAGCACAGAAACTTATATAATATCCATCAACTATACCTCAATTTCAAAACTAATAGAGTATGGAACAGTTGTAAGGACTCAATGAGATTAAATGATAAAAAGAATATAGTAAAGTGTTTTGTCCAAAAATGTGCTTGGTAAGTGTTAATTATTAGACTTCATTTATTCACAAATATTTATTGATTGCCTTTGCTGTGCCAGGTATATTCTGAGTGCTTGGGATACATCTAGGAACAAAAATACAAATGACCCCTGCCATTGGGAGTTAGTATTCTATCAAATGAAGGCAGACAGTCAACAACAGCCATTGTAAGTAAGTAACATATGCTAGAAGGGAAGAAGGTAACCAGAGCTATGGAAAAGAAAACTTGTGGCCAACTAGTGCTAATGTTAAAGAACCCGCCAGCCAATACAGGAGACTTAAGAGACGCTGGTTCGGATCCCTGAGTTGAGAAGATCTCCTGGAGGAGCGAATGGCAACCCACTCCAGGATCCTTGCCTGGAGAATCCCTTGGACACAGGAATCTGGTGGTCTACAGTCCATAGAGTAGCACAGAGTTGGACACAAATGAAGTGACTTAGCACGCACACAGGCAAGATTTTCTCTGCATGGTGAACAGTTCTCTGAGCTTTGACAAATACATATGGTTACGTAGCCACTGTCATCATCAAAATACAGAACAGTGAGGGCACTCTACTGAAACATTCCGTGTGTCCCTGTGTAGTCAGCCTCTCTCTCTGCCCCCGGTAATCATTGATCTGTCTCCTGTTCCTATAGGTTTTGCTTTTCTAGCATGTCATATAAATGAAATCATCCACTATGTGATCTTTTGAGCCTGGCTTCTTTCACTTAGCATAACGTATTTGGGATTCATCCATTTTGTTGCGTATACTAGCAGTCTGTTCCTTTTTCTGTTGTATGGGAGAACCAGCAGTATGTAGAACATTTAAACTGTTTTCAGTTTCGGGAAATTATGAACAAAGCCATCAAAATCAGTCATCTACAGGTTTCCGTGGAACATTATGTATTCATTTTTCTTGGATAAACATACAGAAGTGAAATTACTGAAGCAGGTAGTGTATTTAACTTTTTAAGGAAATGCCAAACTGTTTTCCAAAGGGACTGTCACCATTTTACATCCCTGCCAACAGTATAGGATAGTTGTTCTAGATCCTCAATAGCACTTGGTATTATCAGTTTTTTCTTTATTATTGTTATTTCCCCAATTCCAGAAGGTTTATTTCATTGTGGTTTTAATATATATTTCCCTAGTGACAATGTTGAGCATCTTTTCACATGCTTACTTGCCATCCATATAAATTCCTCAGGGAAATGTCTATTCAAATCTTTTGTTATTTTTAATCGCTTTCTTGTTCTATTATTGGGCTTCCCTGGTAGCTCATATGGTTTAAAAAAAAAATCTGCCTGCAAGGCAGTAGATACAGGTTTGATTCCTGGGTCAGGAAGATCCCCTGGAGAAGGGCATGGCAACCCACTCCAGTATTCTTGCCTAGAGAATCCCATGGACAGAGGAGCCTGGCAGACTACAGTTCATGGGGTTGCAAAAGAGAAGACGTAACTCAGCAACTAAACAACAACTATTACAACATATACACCAAAACAACTAAAGCCTAGATCAGACAGAATGTTTAGAAGCCATATTAAGGAAGAAGCAAGGAAAAAATTCAGCTGCAAACTTGCAATGGATGCTTATTTGTTCTCTGAGCTTCCTATATTATCTTCCAGGGGGGGAAAAAAAAATTCTTTTGGTTGTTAATTGGAGAAAAATAATTTTTTCATCAGAGGAAAACGTTTTCCTTCACTAATTCTCAGACAAATTTGTCACATAATTTCTTATATAAAGGATCC
The DNA here is from genome assembly GCA_006410675.1 of Oreotragus oreotragus. Lineage (NCBI taxonomy): Eukaryota > Metazoa > Chordata > Mammalia > Artiodactyla > Bovidae > Oreotragus > Oreotragus oreotragus. The sequence goes on from SJYX01024168.1 coordinate 297,649, forward strand.
ATAAGAAATATTGACTAGCATCATGAAAACCACAGTTTTGCAGGAGATGCAAAAATTTCTTCGTAGGAAATTGCATTGCATTCCACCTTCCAAATAATCTATCAGAACACAGCGTGTAGGAAAAGTCAATGTATTCATATCCAGTCTCTCAAACATGGTCACTGGTACACGTGGGTCAAAATCACCTGGTGTTATTTGTGTGTGTGTATGTGTGTGTTAGTCACTCAGTTGGGTCTGACTCTTTTCCACCCCACAGACTCTAGCCTCCCATGCTCCTCTGACCATAGAACTCTCTAGGCAAGAATACTGGAGGGGGTAGCCATTCCCTTCTCCAGAGGATCTTTCCAACCCAGGGATCAAACCCAGGTCTCCTGCACTGCAGGCAGATTCTTTACTATCTGAACCACTGAGGAAGCTGGTGTTAGTTGATACACATACAAATTCCTAAACCCTATTCCAGAAAAACTCATTCAAAATTTGAGTAGACGGGGCCCAGGAACCTGCTACATTAAAGTCTGAAAAACCATCCCGATTGAAAAATATGGCTACTTTTAGGTCCCGTAGAATGCAGAAACAGAAATGGAAGGATTTGGGAAAATGAATAATTAAATAGCATACCCTTTAAACCATCTCTTGATATTAATTGCTTCCACTGTGTTTTTGGTAGCCAATTAAGTGCTGAGTTCTTTGGTAAGTGCCTGGGGTGCAGATCTTCAATATTATTGACTGAACCTTGGCAATTTAAATACTTTGAAGTGTGTAAGTCTACCAAAGAAGCCGTACTATAGATCATCTCTTGAAAAAAAAAATCTTGATAAACACTTGAATTTAAAAGAAAAATGAGGTTGATCATATTTTCACTTCTATTTGCCCAAACTATCAGCTGTAAGCATGTTAGCACACTGCACCACCCATCACAAATGGGACATAAATAATTTTTTGAAAGTGAAAGTTGCTCAATCATGTCCGACTCTCTGCAACCCCATGAACTATACACTCCATGGATTTCTCCAGGCCAGAATACTGGAGTGGGTCGCTGTTCCCTTCTCCAGGGGGTCTTCCTAACCCAGGAATCAAACCCAGGTCTCCCCCATTGCAGGCAGATTCTTTACCAGCTGAGCCACCAGGGGCTTTTCTTGTTTTACATATTTGTTTTTTGCTGTGCTAGGTTGCTTGGGTTTTTCTCTAGTTGCAGCAAGCGGAGGCTACACTTCTTTGCGGCAAGTGCTGGCTTCACATTGCAGTGGTTTATCTTGTTGTGGAGCACAGGCTGTAAGATGCTTGCGCTTCAGAAGCTGTGGCTCCCAGGCTCTAGAGCACAGACTCAATAGCCAAGGCTTAGGTGCCCAGGCTTAGGTGCCCCGAGGCATGTGGGATCTTCCCAGGTCAGGGATCAAACTCGTGTCTCCTGCATTGGCAGGCAGATTCTTTACCACCGAGCCACCAGGGAAGCCCACAGATGGGACATAAACACAGAGCAGGAGGCCCTTAACTTGGAAATACCTTGCCTGAAGCTTTAGTTCATGTATGAGCCAGAAAGTCACAAACCATATTTCTTTAAAACTATTCTTAAGTTTAGATTGTACTCCCACACTTCGCTGAGGTTATTGAAGTGTTACAGTCTATATTTTGTGACTCTCCTCGTTCTTACTTCAGTAAACCACTGGAGGATTAGTCAATTTTCTCGTTAAAAACAGGATAAACAGAAGAGGCAAACCAGTGAGAAATAGAAATTTCAAGTCTAGAAAACATATTGCATTTATTTTATAATCCCATTTATATTTAGATCTAGTGCATGCCCAGAAGACCTTGATATACATTTATTTCCTTGGGAGGAGATGCCAGCCTGTATAACAATATCTGCAGTCATTATCTCTGTCTGGTAGCAGATCACATTTGATAAGCCCTTGTGGGCATGTGTGAATGCTGGATGAGTTATAATTCCTCTATAAGTGTTTACATTCTAGGGGTAAAAAAAAAAAAAAAAAAAACCCTCCATGTTAACATTGAATGTTGGAATAACTTGGATTCCTAAAACTCAGTAGCAAACTAGGAAGACAACTCCCACTGAAAATAACATGCTTTTGAACTTTAAATCCACGCAATTAAACATACCACTCTTCCTATCAGAATATGCAAATAAAACCAATAACCACCACTCACTGTTTGCTTTGGAACGATTGGAAAAACAAAATATGTGAACATTATATTTGACTTATGATTCGATTTAACTTTCTCTGCTATTTAACCCAATCCTTTTCACCTCATGAGCTGAAAAATTCTGGTTCTCATTCGATACAGACCATCCTTTCTTCTCCTCACCCCCAACTTGAGCTCTCAAGGAATGTATTTCCTAGAGGAATTTTCTGGTCTGTGTTCTCATTCCTGCATTGCACACTGTTATGCATACACATAAGCATATACTTTGTGCTGTTTACCCTTAAAGGACTGATGTGGATGGTTACCCTAACAGTTGATTCCTTTTCAATCATGCAGTTGATAATAGCTGGAAGTTCCCTTAGAGTTTTCCAATTTTTAAACATTAAGTCTTTTAGACTCATTCCAGGCCATTTCCTTTTCTAGTCTTTGACTCTTTCTTGAAATGACCCCTTTTAGTTCAGCCAAATGTAAACAGAACTGAATTTTAGCCCTGCTCTTACAGGGCTGTGTTTAGATTGTGATTTACTTCAGGCCAATGCTTTCCAAAGGAGGAGATTTTGATCTCTGGGAATCCTTGAAGGTGAATAATGACAAGGATCAGGAAGGCAAAATTAAAATTTTATATATATATATATATATATTCATCATTCTTATGTTAGAGGGGAAAAAACAAGGTTTAGATGCAAGTAAAAAGCATCTAAGCATGAACAGACACTGTCATAATTCAAAAACACAGAACTATTAACCATTAAAATAACTGTTTGCTTATACCTCCATATTATTTCAAAATGGATTTTATTATGGTTCTCAGTCACTCAGTCACGTTCGACTCTTGTGACACCACGGTCTGTGGCCCACCAGGCTCTTCTGTTCATGGAATTTCCAGGCAAGAATACTGGAGTAGGTTGCCACGCTCTCCTCCAAGGGATCTTCCCCACCTGGGGATCGAAACTGAGCCTCCTTTGTCTCCTGAATTGTAGGTGGATTCTTTATCACGGAGCCACCGGGGAAGCCCTTAATTTTATTATATGATTCCATTTATATGAAATATCCACAATAAGCATATTTGTAGAGTCAGAAAGGAGACTGGCAGTTGCCTAGGTCTGGAGGGTGGAGATGCGGAGAAATGGGGAGAGGCTGCTTGGGGTGCAAGGCTTCTTTTGAAGATGATGAAAATGTTCTGAAACCAGACAGTGGCAATGATTGCCCAACTCTGTGCATAGACTGCATACCACTGTATTGTACACTCGGGGTGGGGGGGGTGGGGGGAATGTTACAGCTTTGTGCATCAGATCCCAATAAAGCTGTTATTTTTAAAATGTACATGGTTCCCATCCGACTACAAGAAGATATTAAATAACCCAAAAGAAAATGCACAAAGGACATGTATTGGGCACTATTAGAAGAGGGACCAGAATTAGATGAATAAGTGGTTTCCCCCCACAAAGAGTTGGGGGAAATGCAGAGGGCAGGCAATAGGGAGATAGGTAAGCCCACTATATTGGCAAAAATGGTAACAATTCCAAATGATATCAGGATGTGAAAGTGAAATTCTCACTTTCCCACACAGCTGGTGGGAATATAAATTGGTGCAAGAGCTTCAGAGGGCGATTTGGCAACATCTCAAAGTTAAAGATAAGCATACCCTCCCACCTGGCACTTCCGTTTCATTTCTCAGCACACTCTCGCACAGCAGCGTGAAGCTATATGGACAGGGACATCCATTAGCATCGTTTGTAATAGGGAAAAAAGGCAACAACTGAAGAATCTATCAATAACGGGATGGGGAATTAAATTGTAGTACATGTTTACAACAGAATACCATAATACTAAAGTAAATTAGATTCACTAGGGGAACCTTTAGCAGCCAATGCAAAAAAAGGAAATTTGATCAATCACAGAATCAGACTGTGATGGAAAAACACACAACTCTTCCTGACACTAAGATCCAAGGGAAACTTCCCCAAGGGTTTTCAGAAAGCAACAACAACCATGGCAGCGGAGTAATTAACATCCTCGCTGTCATTCTCTCATTCATAAGAGACCCTCATTTCCACAAAGACACATCCTTGTGCTTCAGTCTCCAAGTGTCTGGCTTTGTCAGAAGATTCATTTTTGAGAGCAGGGGTTAGAAACTGGGTGCCAAAGTACTTTGCTTGGCCAGCATGGTGTTTAAGATTTTTTAATTTGAATGCCTTCAGGTGGGACATGTACTCCTTGAAGGAGCCTTGGTAAAAACTTTCTGCAGTGATGAACATGCTCTGTTATCTGCACTGTCCAGTGCGGTAGCTGACAGTCCAATGAAGCAACGTACTAAGTATGTGAAACGTGGCTGGTTTAGCAGAAGAACAGAATTTAAATTTAATTTAATTTTAATGTAAATAGTCATGTGTGTCTCGTGGTGACCCTACTGGGCAGTACAGCTCTAGAAGACCACAGATCCCACCATTTTCTACTTTATTAAACCTCCCATGCTCAACATCACACATTTAGGTTGTCTGGCCCCTAGAGGTATTTTTATGTGTCACTCATGTTTTAAAGTACCACGTTTTGAGGAAGGACAGATCGTCATTTTATTGTATATCCTCTTTTGTTCATTGCTTCAGTACTCTGTCTACATATATCAGTCTGGGGCAACACAGCACTTAACATCTCAGGGGCCGCACAGACAAATCAATCTATGACAGCCCTGCAAGGATGGGTGATGTGTGTGACGGGGGAAAAGCAAGGTCCATGGGGGCCACACAGGATGGAGATGCTCTGTAAGGGAGAACTAGGAATAAGCATAAATCAGCTGTGGGGAGGAGCAGTTTTCAGAAGAGGAAACAGCATGGCCTCCTCTACAGATTCAAAGAAATTCACTAGAATTTAGAATGTGGGGGTAGAGGATTGTGAAAGAGTGTCAAAGGGTGAGATCATGCAGGATGTTTGACCTGACTTTGGACTTTGTCCTGAAGGCAGCGGAAAACCACTGATATATTTTACACAGAGAAGTAGATTCTTATGATCTCTACACTCAAAGAAACCCACAAGAATTACCATGTGATCGATTAATTCCACTTCTGTAGATACCAAAAAAATGAAAGCAAGGTCTTGAATATGTATTTGTTCACAGCACTATTCACAAGAGCCAAAAGACGGAAACAACTCAAGTGTCCATCAACAGATGAGTGGATAAATAAAACATAGTCTATACATACAGGACTGGAAAAGGTCAGTTTTCATTCCAATCCCAAAGAAAGGCAATGCCAAAGAATGCTCAAACTACCGCACAATCGCACTCATCTCACACGCTAGTAAAGTAATGCTCAAAATTCTCCAAGCCAGGCTTCAGCCATACATGAACCATGAACTTTCAGATGTTCAAGCTGGTTTTAGAAAAGGCAAAGGAATCAGAGATCAAATTGCCAACATCCGCTGGATCATGGAAAAAGCAAGAGAGTTCCAGAAAAACATCTATTTCTGCTTTATTGACTATGCCAAAGCCTTTGACTGTGTGGATCACAAGAAACTGTGGAAAATTCTGAAAGAGATGGGAATACCAGACCACCTAACCTGCCTCTTGAGAAATCTGTATGCAGGTCAGGAAGCAACAGTTAGAACTGCACATGGAACAACAGACTGGTTCCAAATAGGAAAAGGAGTACGTCAAGGCTGTATATTGTCTCCCTGCTTATTTAACTTATATGCAGAGTACATCATGAGAAACGCTGGACTGGAAGAAACACAAGCTGGAATCAAGATTGCCGGGAGAAATATCAATAACCTCAGATATGCTGATGACACCACCCTTATGGCAGAAAGTGAGGAGGAGCTAAAAAGCCTCTTGATGAAAGTGAAGGAGGAGAG
>SJYX01024168.1:304714-337097 GCA_006410675.1 Oreotragus oreotragus
AAGCTGAAACTCCAGTACTTTGGCCACTTCATGCTAAGAGTTGACTCATTGGAAAAGACTCTGATGCTGGGAGGGATTGGGGGCAGGAGGAGAAGGGGACGACCGAGGATGAGATGGCTGGATGGCATCACGGACTCGATGGATGTGAGTCTGAGTGAACTCTGGGAGATGGTGATGGACAGGGAGGCCTGGCGTGCTGCGATTCATGGGGTCGCAAAGAGTCGGACACGACTGAGCTATTGAACTGAACTGAACTGAACTGATACATATAGTGGAATATTATTTGGTCTTAAAAAGGAAGGAAATTCTGACACATGCTACTATATGGATGAATCTTAAAGACATTATACTACAGGTTAGAGACAAAAAGAGAGGTAGTATTTGGTTACACTTAAATGAGGTAACAAGAACAGTCAGATTCATAGACATAGAGAGTAAAATGGTGGTTACCAGGGACTGGGGGAGGAGGGAATGGGAAGTTACTGTTTAATGGGTACAGAGTTTCAGTTTGGGAAGATGCAAACTGTTTCAGAGATGGATGGTGGTGATGGTTGCATAACACTATGAACATATTTAATGCCAGTGAACTGTGTACTTAGAAGTGGTTAAAATGGTAAATTGTCTGCTATGCATATTTTATCCTAATAAAGATTAAATGAATAAAATTAAATAAACTCTTCATTATTTCTTGCACAAACTCTGCAAAACCCTCCTTACTGATCTCTTTTGGACCATTCTTGATCCCTTGTACAAAGTTTATTTTCTACTCAATAGAGCAAGTGATGGATGAAACATGAGTCAGGTCACCTCCTCCCTGGCTTAACAGTTTTCAGCGGCTGGACAGCCTCTAGATATCTGGGCCCTCATCACCTCCGTGGCCTCCTTTCCTCCACTTACCAAAGGCTGACTCCACTCCAACCTCACTGGTCTCTTTGAGCTTACCAAGAAAGCTCTTTACTTTAGGTCTTCCTCATTCTGGAACATCGTTTCCTCTGTTCACCTAGTTTTCTTTCTTACTTCATTCTGAAGGTAATATTACCCTTGAAACACCTTCCTTGACCTCCTTACCTAAAAATATGGCTACCTTGCTTTCCTTCATAGCACTCAACCCCACCCATCATTTTAGTATATATCCATTTGTTAATTTCTTGTCTGTCTCTCTTGCAATGTTAAGTTCCGTGAAGACTAGGACTTAGTTTTGGGTGCTACTGAATCCCAGTCATTGGAACAGAGGCAGTCATGCAGGAAACGTTCAATAAATATGTGGTGAATGAAAGAATAATGATAGTTCTGTTTCAGCAAGATTGTGAGGATGGATTGCAACGGGGACTAGAATAGGAGAAACCAGGTTGGATGGCTGCTTCTTAATCACACAAGTGGTTAAAACAGCCAGGATGGATGATGGTGGGGGTGGTGCACAAGAAGATTCGGGGAGACAAATATTCAGAAGAAGAAATCAAGAGGCGGGATGGTGGGTTCTTTCAATGAAGTAGAAGAGTCAGAAAGAGGACCAGGTTTGCAGGAGAAGTGAACTCCATCTTAAACTCAGAGTGGACTTTCTTCATAGAAATATTCAGTGGGCAGTTCAATTTCTTCAACAGAGAAATCTGGGTTAGAAATGCAGATTTGGCAGTTCATAAATATAATCTCAGTGGAAATTTTGATAACTGTTGAGCAGCAGTTAGTTGGAGGTTATACTGTTTGAATTAGTATTTAAATGTACATATTCACTGCTGCCAATTAAACAGACTCATGTGCTCTCACAGTCAGCCAAGCTGGTCATATTTTTTAAACTGTAAGGAATGCAGGAAATGAAACTTCTATTTAAAAAAAATTGGGGTAATGCTACTCTTTTTTTCAATTGCAACTGGGTCAGTTTTAATGGATGATATCCAATCTTAAACCATATATTCTATAATCCACCTAATTAAAAATACAGATTAATGTTTGGCCTTTATGGGAACATCATTATCCTTTATATTTAAAAAATTATCTCCTAATCCAACTCATCATTTCACTTGTGTGGAAATAATATCCTCTGGATGTTAGTGACCCACCCATCTGAAAGTGAAAGTGTTAGTTGCTTAGTCATATCCGACTCTTTGTGACCCCAGAGACTGTAGCACACCAGGCTCCTCTGTCCATAGGATTTCCCAGGCAAGAATACTGAAGTGGGTTGCCATTGCCTCCTTCTTTGACCCAGGGATCAAACCATCATCTCCTGCATTGCAGGCAGATTCTTTGCCCCTGAGCCATCAGGGAAGCCCAACTCACACAGTTGGATGTAACAAAATAGAACTGGAATCCAGAGCTCGTACTGTTTCTCAGTAGTTCATAATTGTGGGCACACTGTTTTGATTTCTGTTTCGGTGTATCCTTGGAGAATTCCTTCAAAACTGCTCATCCGACGGTGTGTGGTTTACCAAGGCCAAAGCTACCCAGAGATCCTACGGTTACCGCCGTCCCACCCAGGGAAGCATTGTTAGACACCAAGTCCTCACTCTTCATTAGTTTTCTGCAAAGGTGAATATGTACAAGAACTGCTTGAAAATAGAGATATGGCCTCCAAGACATGCTCAGGATTTCGCATTACTAAAAAGGACAAGGCATTTCTGCCTTCTTGATTTAAAGTCTGGACTTGGCAACCACTCCAGGCCTCCTCTCCAGCGTATTTCTTACTTCATGGAAATACACTTTCAGATGATGTCCCTAAGGATCAAAGTTCAGTGCCCACATCTAGCAATGCAACCTTATCTTAGAAGCAGAATAAAGAGCCGTCTCAATTGTGAGGGTCACTCAATCAGAGTTGGTCATTTTCTGACCATAGTGGAAACTAATTATGGCAAACTCTTTTATCACATGTGTAATTGCAAAGGCAATCAACTTTATTTTTTTAACTCTTTGTTTTGTATTGGGGTGTAACTGATTAACAATGTTGTGATAGTTTCAGGTGAAGAGCAAAGAGACTCAGCCATGCATGTATACGTATCCATTCTCCCCCATACTTTCCTCCCACCCAGGCTGTGACTGCAGCAAACTCTTTAAATGGCCAGCCCAAGCCTCCCCCACTTCTCCTTAAACCTTCCTACTACAAATTCCTCACTGAAGTGCAGATACCCAAGGGACTCAATTCAGATCCATGAGACATAAGCAGAAGTCTTCCCAGGCAGATGCTGGTAGTTGGCATGATCCTATTCCCATTTCCCTTTCCTCCTTATGGATGTGATGGCTTGAGCTACGGCAGCTTCCTTGCGTTTATGAAGGAAAGGGCCAAGCAAATCACACATTAGGGGCCCTCCCACTGTCTCACTGCTGAACCAAAACCCACCAATGCCAGATCTATCAAGTGAGAAACATTATTTTCTTTTTGTGTAAGCCACTGAAGATGTATCTTCTGTTTCCCACACCTAAATGCAATTATATTAGATTATTCAGTCTAATTATGGGGAGGTGGTGGTGAAGCAGTAGAAGAAATGGGAGAATTGGGTTCTTTTAGTTTAAGTAAGTTTTATTATTTTAATTTTTAAAAATAAATAAATTATAAATAAATATGAGTATAGCCAAAACACTAATGAAACAACTCAAGTTGAAAGAGTTGGGGACGGAGGTGGGATCTATCAGGATATTTGTAGTTGGAAACTAGTGTGTATGTGAGTATACACATTTTAACTATGTGTGTATATATATATATATGTGTGTGTGTGTGTGTGTGTGTGTGTGTGTATAGCTCCCAACACCTTCTCTCCCAATTGGGAATTATTTGTGCATAAGGTTTTCTTATGAGGTCGTTTTATCCCTTTATACTACCATAATCAAGCATCAAAATAAAATTAAAAAAAATTTTTTTAATGACCTAGAAAGTCAATATCCAAAGACAACTTTCATACACAGGGAAACTTTCCTAATTTGTTAAAGACTGAAAAGTACCCCTAAACTGTCAGAAAATATCCTAGGAGCATGAAATTGTACAAGCCATTAGAGATCCTCTTAGGCCATTTGTGAAGCTCTCTAGGGCTGCACCCGCAGGACCATGTGCTGAAGAGATTAGGGAAAATCTGCTTTGCTCAGCCTGGGACTCAGGCTTCACACGTGTCCTGACACGACCCTGTGACAGCCCACTCCCTTGTCTGTGCAGTATGCAGGGCCTCAGCTGACTAAGGAACTGCAAGCCCCGGGCTCTGTTGCTATCAATGCTTTGGCCACATCACTGCCAACCATCTGCTGGTTTTCCTTGCCTCCATCACTCTGCGAAGATCACAGTTCAATCTGTTCTTTCACACCGGGGCCAAAGCTTCCTGACTGACAATGCTAGTCAACCCAGAAGTCAAGATCTTGCCAACAGTGGATTTTTTCTTAGGTCCTTGGTGGTTTTCCACCCAGTTCTACAAATAACAAGGATAGGAGACCTTTGAAATCCAGAGGCATTTTCTTGGTTCTCTGACTTTGCAGGTAACCGCTGAGCAAGTGTCTCAGCATTATGTTGTCATCCTTGATTTGACTACCAGGCTAGGAAACAGCGAAATGGATGAAGTCAGCCCACCCTAGCTCTGTTAGGACACCTGCTGGCACCCTCAGAGCTTCTTCTTCTCCCAGGTGCCACCTGATGACTCTCTGCCCACCCAGAACCCTCCCCTGGAAACTCTACCCACAGGTGTCCCCAGTCAATCACTTGCCACACCAGGGAGAGAGGCCCTTCATGAATAACTTAGCCTAGACTTAAGGCTGTATGCCTTGTGGGCACTGGCTCTAACAACCACCCCAAATCCAAAGGCGTGAATTGGGTGGTACTCTTTCAGGCACCAGTTGACAGGCTGCTGGGAGACATTCTTCAGCAGCAACAACCCCAAGCATGTCGAGATCCAGCCTGCCTTCATTAGAAGCCTCTGCATTCTCACTTTTGTGAGATATTTTGATTACTCTAGCACTGACAATGGCACCCCACTCCAGTACTCTTGCCTGGAAAATCCCATGGACGGAGGAGCCTGGTGGGCTGCAGTCCATGGGGTCGCTAGGAGTCAGACAGGCTGCGCAACTTCTCTTTCACTTTCCACTTTCATGCATTGGAGAAGGAAATGTCAACCCACTCCAGTATTCTTGCCTGGAGAATCCCAGGGACGGAGGAGCCTGGTGGGCTGCCGTCTATGGGGTCGCACAGAGTCGGACACGACTGATGTGACTTAGCAGTAGCAGCAGCAGCACTGACAAATAGCAAAGTAAAAATAAATACAATCTGCACACGTTTTATGTGTCCTTTTTCTACTATCAGCTATTTCTTAAATCATCTTTTTTACTAATCATAGGAGTTGTAAAACAGTGTCAATGTTTGCTGGAAATCCTAGAAGCTCACCAAACTAGCCAACCTGTAGGTACACCACACTGTTGTAACCACACACAGGCAAAACTTGTCCAGACAAGGCAGAAAAACAGCCCATTGGGTCACTTTCCTTCACATTAGTGGCATTTTCCAGTGGCCACTAAGAGTCATCTGGTCGGTCTCTCTAATCATGAATATTCCCTATTCTGACGTTGTTGTTGTTCAGTTGCTCAGTTGTATCTGGCTATTTATGACCCCATGGACTGCACACCAGGTTTCCCTGTTCTTCACTATCTCCCAGTTTGCTCGTATTCATGTCCATTGAGTCAGTGATGCCATCCAACCTTCTCATCCTCTGTCGTCCCTTTCTCCTCCTGCCCCATTCTTTCCCAGCATCAGGGTCTTTTCCAATGAGTCAGCTCTTCACATGAGGTGGCCAAAGTATTGGACNTTCACTATCTCCCAGTTTGCTCGTATTCATGTCCATTGAGTCAGTGATGCCATCCAACCTTCTCATCCTCTGTCGTCCCTTTCTCCTCCTGCCCCATTCTTTCCCAGCATCAGGGTCTTTTCCAATGAGTCAGCTCTTCACATGAGGTGGCCAAAGTATTGGACTTTCAGCTTCAGCATCAGTACTTCTAATGAATATTCAAGGCTGATTTCATAGTCTATATTTTTGTTTCATGAATTAATTTCTTTGTTTTTCTAGCTAATACAAATGAAACATCACCTGATTTTTCTCTCATTCAATGCACCATAGACTCCCATCACCTGATTTTTCTCTCATTCAATGCACCATAGACTCCCCCACTAGCTCTGCAAATTATTTTTTTCAGTGGTGTGTGGAAGCTGGCAGAATAAGCGATCTGTTATTTGTCCTGCTACAGTGGCTTATGAAGAAAAAAGCATGACAATTACAAGAGCAATGTTTTGAGTACTTAAGATTGATGTAACTAATTTCAAAAGTCCTTCTGATCATCGTAAGCTCCTCCCCTACCTTCTGCCAAATCTTTTCGGTCCTGTTAAAAGAGCCTCTAAAATCATGGGAATTGTGTTCAAAGTAATTTAAGAAAACAAACTTTACACCTTTGCAAAAATAGTCCACTGGGAATTACTGGTGTCAGTTTTCAACCCCCGGCAGACTGCCTGGTGTGAATTTCACCTGCCATTTGTTAAGGATCCCAAGGCTTGATACACAGCAGCCGGGGGAGTCAACAGTCAACTCCTCATAACATATTTAGAAGGGAACTCTTTGTCCCAGGAGTATTTTTCTCTTTCTTTCCTGCCCTCTGCAGTATGGGCTCCAGATCTAAAAATGCTACTTCTTAGAAGAAGCATAACAAGCAACAGGCAAACGCATTCTTGTCTGTGATGGAAAGCAAGCCCGCACGGCTCATTCTTACTGGGGATAAAAACAAACCAACATGGAGACAAAATGCATTAGGAGGCGTACGAGCCCATGGGTGGAAGATTTCACCTCAGAGGCTGTTTCTGTCATGTGATGGGCAGGTGCTCAAAGGTACCAGTTCTGTTAACCGATCCTGCTGTGTGTGCCCTTCTCTCTCCCTACTTCCCTGAGTGAGACATCACACGAAGCCTCTGTTCTCCCAGGTGTGAAACAAGCACAATGATAACCTCACACACAGTACCTCCGTGAGGCCTGGTCACAGTCATGCCCCTGTCTACATCTGTGTCAATTTCCTTGCCTGCACCCGCAAAACCCCCGTGAAAATCTGCAAGGGGAATTTCTGTTTCTTTCTCTGTCTTTATCACAGCCTCTTTTTCTATTCCCACTGTTGACACAGTCTCTCTAGTTCTACTCACTTCCATCTGGCTGCCAATTCATTCCCACAAAGCCAGATGGAATTACAACCCAACACTGCACCGTTCAAATGTGGATTTCCTCCTTGTCCCATACATCCTAGTTGTACTTTGATAAAATGAAACTCTTTGGACATCATAAAGTGATGATTACTTTGTAGTGTTACATGTTCGAAGGTCAAAAAGAAATACAGGAGGGAGAATCTTATCCAGTTTCTTTCTTTTTTTTTTTTTAAATTTTTTCTTTTTGACCACACCATACAGGATTTTAGTTCCCTGACCAGAGATCAAATCCATGCTCCTTGCATTGGAAGCACAAAGTCCTAACCACTGGACCACCGAGCAAGTCCCCAATTTCCTTTTTAAACTGTATGCTTCCAGTCAATCTGATGGGATTACATAGTGAATTTGTATAAGAAGTAATTTTGCACCTATTGCCTGCTAATCTGCAAAAAAAAAAAAAAATGCGTGAGGCCTGGTCACAGTCATGCCCCTGTCTACATCTGTGTCAATTTCCTTGCCTGCACCCGCAAAACCCCCGTGAAAATCTGCAAGGGGAATTTCTGTTTCTTTCTCTGTCTTTATCACAGCCTCTTTTTCTATTCCCACTGTTGACACAGTCTCTCTAGTTCTACTCACTTCCATCTGGCTGCCAATTCATTCCCACAAAGCCAGATGGAATTACAACCCAACACTGCACCGTTCAAATGTGGATTTCCTCCTTGTCCCATACATCCTAGTTGTACTTTGATAAAATGAAACTCTTTGGACATCATAAAGTGATGATTACTTTGTAGTGTTACATGTTCGAAGGTCAAAAAGAAATACAGGAGGGAGAATCTTATCCAGTTTCTTTCTTTTTTTTTTTTTAAATTTTTTCTTTTTGACCACACCATACAGGATTTTAGTTCCCTGACCAGAGATCAAATCCATGCTCCTTGCATTGGAAGCACAAAGTCCTAACCACTGGACCACCGAGCAAGTCCCCAATTTCCTTTTTAAACTGTATGCTTCCAGTCAATCTGATGGGATTACATAGTGAATTTGTATAAGAAGTAATTTTGCACCTATTGCCTGCTAATCTGCAAAAAAAAAAAAAAAAAAATAGGGGGAAGAATAGGACTATTGTGCAATGAATTAGCTCAGTTTTAACAAGTTTTGTTAGGTAAATGATATCCTCAAATGCTTTATGGATTAGAAAATCCCAGCACTGGAGGTACAAAAACATATCTGTAAAATGCCAACCCCATCAGCTGTTTTCCTTACCTTTGCATCTGAAGGGAATGGAATTCGGTATTAATTTCATGACAATTTTTTTTCTAAAGCTAGGATCAAATCATTGCTCTTCAAAAAACTTTGAGAAGGAATACATTTTTAGAGGTAGGGTTGTGAAAGTCCCAGAGTTATGTCCGACTCTTTGTGATCCCATGGATTGTAGTCTTCCAGGCCCCTGTGTCCATGGAATTTGCCAGGCAAGAGGCAGGGTTACCTGGAAGTATGTAGAGGCTGAGAAATGTCACTTTAGACTAATGTAGGTTCAAATTCCCACTCTTCTACTCATCAGCTATATAACTTGGACAGATAACAAAGCTTTGGTTTACTCATCTCAAAAAGAGGAATGAGAGCATTTTTTGTAAAATTTGTGGCATTGTGTACATAAAAGAGGCTGAGCACAAATAGTGGAGTTTTCGACTTGGGATTGGATCCTGGCATTGTTATGTGACCTTGACCTTGCTATGTATTCCAGCACCATTATAGCTTAAATGGAACCATGATACATGTCTTACAAGACTGCTGTAGAATTAAATGAGACTCTACTACAGGGGTCAGTAAACTTTTTGTAACAGGGTAAGATAATAAATATTTTAGACTTTGCAGGCCTTGAGGTCTTTGTCACAACTATTCAGTTCTGTCCTGGTCACAAAAAAGCAGCCATATATAATGTTGAAATGAATGGGCATGGCTGTGTTCCCACAAAAGTTTACTCATGAAAAAAAGTCATGACCCACATTTTGTTTATAGGCTATACTTTGCCAATTTCTGCTCTAGAGATGATTAATAAAAGATAAAAACTGTAGTAAGGAACACAATCTTTTTAATTCACATAATGGATAATAGATGAAAGAGAAAGAGAAAGAACTGAAGATTCAATCTTTCCTTAGACATCAATATGCTTTTACATAATTATTCCATGTTATGGTAGCTCAGCTGGTAAAGAATCCACCTGCAATGCAGGAGACCCCGGATAAATTCCTGGGTCGGGAAGATCCCCTGGAGATAGGCTACCCACTCCAGTATTCACGGGCTTCCCTGGTGGCTCAGACAGAAAAGATTCTGCCTGCAATGCAGGAGACCTGGGTTCAATCCCTGAGTTGGGAAGATTCCCTGGAGGAGGGCAAGGCAACCCACTCCAGTATTCTTGCCTGGAGAATCCCCATGGATAGAGTTGCCTGGTGGGCTACAATCCAAGGGGTGGCAAAGAGTCACACACGACTGAGCAATTAAGCACAGCACAGCATATATCCATATGAATTCTATGAACAATAATAGTGCATATGTTGTTGTATAGCAGAAACTAACACATTATAGACTAATTATATTCCAACTTAAGACAGTTTTAAAGTAGTGCAATAAACAATAAAAATACATGTACTCCAGTATTCTTAGCAGCACTGTTTATAATAGCCAAGACCTGGAAGCAACCTAAATGTCTGTTGACAGATGAATGGATAAAGATGTGAAGATGTGGTGTGTATATATATATATATATAATGGACTAGATGGTCATGTTATCTAGTGAGCTAGGGAAGAAGAACAGTTTGATTTAGGGACAAGAGGCTTTCGTTTTGCACTTGTGTTTGATGGAACTGTGAGATGCCCAGCTGGAGAAAGCTTTTCCCACACCTTCTCGGCTGCCCACTTCCCGCCACGTGCCTCTGACCTGCTTCCTTTCTCGTCTTTGTTCTCTTTCTCTCCTGAGTTTAAGGCCACCCAACCTCAGGTCTTTGAATTCCCCCCAAAATAAAAGCATATTTATGAGAAGGACTCATAATTAATTCTCCCTAGAGAAGACATTTGGAGAAGGCAATGGCACCCCACTCCAGTACTCTTGCCTGGAAAATCCCATGGATGGAGGAGCCTGGTGGGCTACAGTCCATGGGGTCACTAAGAGTCGGACATGACTGAGCGACTTCACTTTCCCTTTTCACTTTCATGCATTGGAGAAGGAAATGGCAACCCACTCCAGTGTTCTTGCCTGGAGAGTCCCAGGGATGGGGGAGCCTGATGGGGGGCCATCTATGGGGTCGCACAGAATCAGACACAACTGAAGCGACTTAGCAGCAGCAGCAGCAGCAGAGAAGACGTTTGACAATCTCATATCAGAGTCTGAAGCATCTCCTTCCATTGATTGGATGGTATTCTCTGGTCTGGAACATCCCCACAATAATGGTTAGTTATATGGTTCATCTCATATCTGTTGATTAAAAGTGGTTTCTAGTGGCTTTTTTCTCAGAAGACAGCAAGAAGATCACTGAAATATGAGTTCTAACTTCTTTCCTAGAACCACCTGGAATTCCACCTACCCTGGTAGATGTCTCACAACCTATTTATATTAGAGCTATGATTTTTACCCAATATCTAGTTGTGGAACCCTTTTGTCTAAAGAGTTTCCCTAGAATAGAAGTTCCCTAGCATCGAAGCTGAGATGGAGATTCTTGCACAAGTGATTTATGGAGGAAATGCTCTTGGAGAGGAGGAATAAGAGAAGAAGGATAGGGAAGGATGAAAAAACTAAACAAGGACAAGGATGCTGTCTCAGCTGGAGTCTAGCTTCAGTCTGATCCCCAGGGAACCTGGGAGTCTATCTACATCAGAGTCAGTTATGCATTAGGCAAGGGGTCAATGATCCCACCATTTGGTCATTGACTGGGGGTGGCTGAGAGGGCTATAATCTCCAGGCAGCTCCATGCCGAGGGCAATTCTTTGGACCAGGGGGGCAGCAGTGGGTCATAAACAGTCAGTGTTCCCTGCAGTGAGGGGATGGGTACACCCATCCCTCTAGATTACTTGGGAAAGGTAACCCAGACAGGAAACTCACGGTTTTCTTCAAACAAGATCTTATCAGGAAGCCCAATGTATGTAAAAGAAAACATATGCTCACGTACACTGCTGATGCATGGTACCTTCACGGAAAACTTTCTGACTCCTCGTCACCCCCAGAAGGAGAGAAAGCTCACCAGTTTGTATGAGAAGCCTATATAAGTAAATAGTAAATATTGTGTTTAAATACTTAATGTTTAAAAATGCGAGAAAAGTAACCAAATTAGGTAAGATGATCATCATCTCAAGATATAATGAGCTTAAAGCACATTCTAAAAACCTGATGAATGAAAGAAGAAAGAAAAGCAAAAATAAAGACAATTTTACAAGGAGATGCAAGAAAAGTGTGTGACTAGTTTGATTACTGAACCCAATCCACACTGGGTATTTAATAAAGATTTGCGGAATTGAATGGTTGAATTGAGTATCTCCCCCAAAACATCCTCCTCTGAATGTTTAATGTTTTAAATTCATTCATTGAAGTCTTAACCCCCAGTATCTCAGAATGTGACCTTATCAGGAGACAGGTCTCCACAGAGATAATCAAGTTAAAATGAGATCATTAGGGGGGGCGCTGATCCGGTATTGCTGGTGACCCTATACAGGGGGAAATGTGGACATAGACACGTAGAAGTAAGACAGTACGAAGACAGATTGGGAGAAGACGCATGTCTGCAAGCCAAGGAGAGAGGCCGGAACCACTCCTTCCCTCACAGCTCTTAGCAGCCACCGAGTCTGCCAACACCGTGATCTTGGACTGAGCCTGGAGAACTGTGACTCAACAGACCTTTGTTGTGTAAACGGCCTGGTCTGTGGCCCTTTGTTAAGGTAGTCCCAGGAAACCAATACATGTGCCAAGGGACATGTTTGGGGAAAACACTGAGGGAGGGGTTGACAAGGCTTTGCCTGTTTTATTGTAAGAAAACCAAGAGTTGTGGGATTTCTCTGGTGGTCTACAGTGGTTAAGGCTTCAGCTCCAATGCAGTGGGGGCAGTTTCGATCCCTGATCGGGGAGTTAAGAGTCCCACAGACCTCACAGGCAAAAATTTGAAACATAAAACAAAAGCAATAATGCAACAAAGGCAACAGACTTTTTAAATGGTCCCTGTCAAACAAGAAGAAAGGAAACTAAGAGTTGCTATCTCACTGCTTGATTTCAAAGTGAAATAAAGTCATTAAAGAATAATCAAAGTTATAGTAAACAGCAAAAAGTCTAAGAATACCAGCATACCATGCAAGGAAAATATAGACAGAAATGGAATTGTACTTTGAAATGATGGTATTCCACACGACAAATCTGAAGGATCAAGATTGAACAAAGAAAGTGTGGGATTGATTATTACAATAAATTAGGTATAATTAACAGATGTAGAATCACAGAAGTAAAACTTTGTTTTAATACAATGGGTCATCAAAAATACCAATCAAATAAAGCACAAAAAATCTTCTTCACTTGAACAACAACAAAAAAAGAGATTCTACACACCACATTCCCAAAGTAAAAAACAGTGTAACTTAAAAGAATAAACAATAGTAGAGTTGATTAAAATTTTAAATAATAACCTACATCAGAGAGGAAATCCACTATATAATCCAGTATATTTTAAACAACACATCCATTTGGTCTAATACTCACACGTGGTCGATAAAGCGTATACATGTCTGTCACAGAATTTTGCAAATGCAAGTAAATGCATCAAAATAAACATAGTTGTCTTTGGGTTGTCAGAGTCAGCCCTAATTTTCCTTATTTAATGAATTTTCTAAACTATCTGTTTTCTAAAAAGAAAGAAAATCATTAAGAAAAAATAGGAAAAGGAGAACTAATAAACTAAGCATAAATAAAGAAGCAAAAGCT
Organism: Oreotragus oreotragus; assembly: GCA_006410675.1. Lineage (NCBI taxonomy): Eukaryota > Metazoa > Chordata > Mammalia > Artiodactyla > Bovidae > Oreotragus > Oreotragus oreotragus. The sequence continues at coordinate 317,809 of SJYX01024168.1, forward strand.
ATAGAATGAGTAACAGGAGGTTCTTTGACAATTTTTTAAAAAAGTGTTAATCAATGAAATAAAAAGAAAATTCGGATTAATAATATTCAGTCCAAAAAAAAAAAATAGCTATCACAATTCAAACCCAAATTTTTTTATTTCACTAAAATGGAAGACTATTATTTTCAACTGTATGTTAAAATATTTGATAACCAAAACAAAACAGATGAGTTTTCAAAAATATAAAAGCTAACAAAACTTGTAGAAATAAAAGATCTCATTTTGATTAGTGTACTGTCCTAAAGAATATCTCATGAGGTTTTCTGAGAATGTCTTTAAAAATCAATCTCCAAGCACCAAGTACCTTTGTTACTCTACCTTAGAGTGAAAAATTAACAACAGGAGATGATTTATTATAACACACTTACTATATTGAGTTGGCCAAAAATTCCGTTCAACTTTTCTGTAAGATGTTACAGAAAACCAAGGCAAACTTTTTGGCCAGACCAATAGCAGAGAAAAAAAATGCCCCAGCAGAATTAAATAGAAGGGGGAAAAAAAGGAAAAGCTTTTACAATAAAATGAAAAAAAAGGAGAAAAGGCAACCGACCCTGCTAAATTTGCAGATCTTTCCAATAATAAATAATTCTGTCACGTATTGTTTCAAAAATGGAAAAAGAAACAATGTTTCTGACCTGACTTTATAAGTTAAACATGAATTTATGGCCCAAACCTAAGGCCAGTAACAAAGAAGAAAACTATAATTATCAGCATAGATGCAAAGGAAGAAAGGCAAAAGGGAGGAAGGGGAAAAGGTGAGGGAGGAAGTGAGGTAGTAGGAAGGAGGAGAATGAGATTGTTCCAAACATCTAAACACAAATAATCACTGATGACTGAGTTAGGTTTATTTCAGGAATGCAAGGTTAATACAACAAAACATGATCAAGACAATCATTATATCAACAGGAAAGAGTAAAGATCATATAATTGCATGAATAGGTACAAAGGAAGTATTTCATTAAATACAAAATATTTTCTTGATTAAAACTCTAAGAATTTTTCTTTCTTAATTTGATAAAGAGTGCATACTTAAAACTGATAGTAACTATCACACGTAGCATAGAACTTAGCATTAGAAATGTTCAACTTCAAAATAGGAAGATGACAAACTTCCCTTTGTCATTAATCCTACTTAATATTGTACTAGAAAAGTTGTCCATTGTATTCTAAATAAAAGAGATGCAAATATAGACAAAGGGAAAAATAATCTATGACTTTTTACAAAATGTTATATATGAGTTGCATGAAGAAGCAGGTTATAAGGAAGATCCATGCATCTTAACGGGATCGTCATAAATTAGTGACATGCCTGAAAAAACAACCAATGAAGTAGTGGTACTAGATGTTTGTTCTAGAAAGCAGGAAACAATGATTAACCAAAAAGAACAGAAATCAGGAAAAGAGTCACTCATTAATGAGTGTTATTGGGATAACTAGATATCCATATCAAAAATTATGTGGATCACTCCATTATGTCATACAATGAAATTATGTGGATCACTCCATTATGTCATACAATGAAATAAAGCTTTTTTATTTCAAAAATAGAAGCTATAAGAGTATTACAGCTATGGATGGCTGGTTATCACTGTTGTCAATCAAAGATAAGATTTCAAAGGAGATGAACAGGTAGGATCAGAAAATACAACAAAACAAGGCATGCAAAATTCACAGGCTTACCATTCATTATGAAAATCAAATTTTAATAACTCTAGAATCCACCTTTTAAATCACCTAAAATTGATTTATATAGCAAAAATCCAGTACATTGGGACTGCATGCAGAAGGGCATACTAACAGCTACGTCGGGGCATGTCTTTCCAGAAAGCAATCTGACAACATTTAAAAACATCATTAAACTCTTCTGCACGTTGACAAATCTATTCTCATTCTCCTCCAAACTCCAAATTTTAGGAATAATCGTTTATATAAGAATGTTCATGGCAGCCGTTTAATACAAGCTATTATAAACAGCCTAAATGCCCAACCAGGAGTAGATGCTTAAGCAGATGAAGGCGAGTGCTGTGTGAAGTGCTGGCTTTTCTCCTTCACCCCCTCTCTCGGTGAATGACAGCACCGCCCACACAGGAACCCAACGGAGAAACCTAAGACTTCTTTCTTTACCATATTCCAGCCCTCCCCCCATCTGCCAGCTTCCCGACTGGTCTGGGCCTCCAATCTCAGACTCCTCCAGGTCATTTTCCGCAACAGTGCCAGAGTGCTAATTCTGAAACTCGAGTCTACTTGAAAGTCCTATAGCGCCCATCCCCCTCTCCCCAATCGCCCATAAAATTAAAATCCAAACAGCATGGCATCCAAAGTTCTCCCAGACCTGACCCTACCTACCTGGTTTATTTCTTCACACCAGTCCCCATCCCCCACTCCCTACACACACACACACACACACGCGCGCGCGCGCGCATACACCCTGTTCCTAACCATCTGGACCATTTTCAGTTCAGCAAGTTCATCACGCTGTTGACAATTTACAATGCTGTTTCCTTTGCCTGGAATGCTCTCCCCTCCCCTCTTGTCCTCCTGACAAACACACCTCACCTTTTAACCTTCACTCAAGCTTTACTTCCTTATAAGTCCTCGGTCACATAGCTGGGGTAAAAATGTGTGCATTTTTGTCTCAGATAGGCAAAAATGCATTCCTACGTTGATTTCCCCTCTGTTGTATTACTCCTGCTAGTGATAGGGGCAGTACCAAAATGTATTGATAATTCTGGCTCTTGGGGTTTAAAACTGTTAACATTCAGGAAGATGGGGAAGGTTCCAACACCTTATGAGTCAATTTCTTCTTTTTCAAAGAGACTTATGCGCCCCCACCACCCCCACCCAACACTGCCTGCAGGGACATCCCATATCTCCACCAGGTGCGTCTGAAGATAGGAGTCTGAAGATACCAGTCTCCTTCCTGGCTTTGCTGAGATGGCACCTGCCTTGTCAAGTCTCTGAACATAATGAACTAGTAGTTGCTGAGATACAGTGTCGACCTGGTCTGAGGAGATTGTAATAATAAGAAATCCACGACCTTTGGCGTCCTGCCTATACTCTAAAGCCTCCTCAGTCTGAGCCCAGGAGTCTTTCCAGTCTCCTGGCTGAACGAACAGTCCTGCTCTGACGTGTGTGGGGGGCTTCTGGAACCCTCATGCCACGTGCAGGCTTCGGGCACCTGGTACTCTGCAATCAGGCTCATCCATGGTCCATCCTCTGCCAATGCCATCCGGTTGTTCTGAGAGATACAGGGTGGGATGATGTGATGAACTGCCCTCAAATAATACCCAAAGAAACAAGGGATCTGTCCCAATATAATACCAGACTGTTTCTACATCTTTTCCCAACCCTGAAGATGAAGTTCAACAGTTATAACTCAACCCTTGCCCTTCACCTCCTCTCTCCTGAGTGCCTTCTCTTAGTGCTGGAATGGGTTTCTGATGGCCCTTCCCAACTTAACAGGAATTACTTACATCAGTGCTTCTCAAACGTTGATGTGAATATAAATCCCCCGGGGATGCTATTAAAATGCAGATTTCTAATTCAGTAGTTCTAGAGTGGGACCTGAGGAGTTTCCAGGTGACACCAAGCAGGCTGGTCAACCACCACTTTTTCAGGAACCAGGCTGATCCATCCTCGTTCACTGGATTGTATTTGTTTCGCCCACTCTACTTCCCTGGGACAATCATAGCAGAGATGGTTCAGGGAAAGAAAATAGGAGCTCAGTGGGAAAATGTCTCAGATGGTGTTCCCACAAATATTCTCTCAGTCCACCACCTTTTCCTCTCCCACTGGAATCCTCCTGCTTCTTATCTGCTAAACAAATTTCAGCCATTGCTCCTGTATCTGATTCTCTGCATTTCTCTAAGTATAAGTTTCTTTAAAGTACAGAACAGAATTCCCAAACTGGTGGCAAAGGGCTGCATATGGTCCCACAGATGTTTTGTTTTACCATCACTGTTTTTAAAATATATGAACGGGTTGCCAAAGGTAAAGCACTGATTCTCAATCCCAACTGCATATTAAAATCACCCAGAAAACTCAAAACGTGTCAGTGTCTGAATGCTACCCTCTGAGCAATTCCACCTTAATTTAGTGCAAACACATCAGTGCTTGTTTTTAATAAACTTTTTTTTTTCCTTGTCATGCCATGCGGCATACAAGATCTTAGTCAAAACCCTTGTCCCCTGCATTGGGACTGTGGAGTCTTAACCACTGGACCGCCAGGTAAGTCCCTTTAATAAACTGTTCATTCTAGAACAATGTGAAATGCAGAGAATTATTGCAAATGTGGTGGTTTAGTCGCTAAGTCGTGCCTGACTCTTGTGACCCCATGGACTGTAGCCCCCCAGGCTCTTCTGTCCATAGCATTTTCTATAATAACAGGCAATAATTTTTATTCTAGTTACAACTACATTTCCTAGACTCCCACACAGCAACTCAGGGGAGGGTGGTCCTGACAAACTTACTTTGCCCAACTTGGAAGAAGGCATGAAGCCACATAAGGAGAAAGCTGGGCACAGGGAGAGTGGTTTTTCTGGCCAGCACAGTAATGGAGAAACATTTGGTTATTCGGAGACCGGCAGACCTGACTGGGGCCTGGAAGCGGCAGCCAACGGAGCAGGCCAGTCCTCAGTGTGGTTCTGGGAGCTGTTCCCCCAAACACAGCCTCCTCGATCTATTCTTGCATCTTCCCAACAATTTCTCCCTAAATTTACAGCCTGGATTCTGTCATCTTCATTTATTCCTCTTGAGTGATAGAATAATTGGTCCGAAACTGCAAATTGCCTACTCTGTATCTATTCTCTTCTTCACTAACTTCTATATTTGGGAGGTGTAAATATGTCCTGCTTTAAAAACATATGCTCCTTCTCCATATCCCTTTGCAGAATGAATGGCCAAGGAGATGAAATGGAAGAGTTTGGACAGCGCTTCTGGGAAAGGTCTAGAGGCAAGACCTCAGAGATACTGCAGGGTCGGTCCAGACCGCCGTAATAAAGCATATAGCACAATAAAGCCAGTCATGCCAACTTGGGGGTTTCCCAGTGCATCTAAAATTATGTTTACACTATACTGTAGTCTCTTAAGTGTGTAGTCTGTTACGTCTATGCTGTAATCTGCTAAGTAGCACCATGTCTTAAAAAACGTACAGACCTTAATTTTAAAATGCTTTATTGCTTAAAAACATGAGTTAACCATCATCAGCTCATCCTGCTGAGCCTTAAGCAAGTCATAATCTTTTTACAATAGTCATATCAGAGATCGCTGTTCACAAATCACCATCACCCATATAGTCATCATGGACACGCTTGAAATCCTGCACAGAGGTACGAAGTGAGCACATGCTGTTGGAAAAATGGCACCAACAGACTTGCCACAAACCCGCAATTTGTTTAAAAAAAAAAAAAAAAAAGAGTCTAGTATCTGTGAAGGACAATGACGAGAATCGCCACAAAACGAAGTGTGTCTGTACTCGCTGACAAGCACTCATTTGTCCAGACCATCCTCCAACTTGGAAGAGATGTTTTTAACACCAGCTCTTGTGAAGATGGAAGCCATGTGCTAGGGATGGCAGAGAAGAAAGCCAGGAGGAGGAGGCTGGATGCTGATGCCACAGTGGTGCTATCTCACTAGCCCTCAGCTGCCTGCCTCCAGGCTTCCTGTTATGTCAGCAACAAACTGATCTGGTTTAAGCTACTATTATGGGGACAGGGTGGGAAGGGGTTCTCCTTTCCCAAGCATTTAGAGCAGTTCCTTCATAATATCAACGTAATGCAACAAAATATCCAGCTGGAAATGAAACTTTTTGAGTGATTTTTGCTCTAGGGAAAGGGGAACTAGAAAGTCAGCTTGGTCTTTTCACCTGCCCAGTCTAATCTCCTTCAAGCAGTCAAAAGGGTCTCTCCTTCCGTCTTCAGAGCCAGTTTAAGGTCTGGATGTTCACCCAGGTGGTCAAGGCTGAGATGATGAAAGATTGCCCTATTATCTGGCAAGGGAATTCTTTTTTTTTTTTAATAAAAATTATTTTTTGTGTGTGGAGTGTTTTTTTTTTAAACTCTTTCTAGTATACTGTAGTATAGCCGATTAACAAGCTTGTGATAGTTTCAGGTGGACAGTCAAGGGGTCAGCTGTACATACACCTGTATCCTTTCTCCCTCAAACTCCTCTCCCATCCAGGCTGCCACATAACACTGAGCAGAGTTCCCTGTGCTATACAGAAAGTCCTTGTTGGTTATCCATTTTAAATAGAGCAGTGTGTACCTGACCATTCCAAACTCCCAGATTATCCCTTCCCTCCATCCTTCCTGCAAGGGAACTCCCTCTCATCAGCCCTTTATCCAGACAAAGCCTGACTTTGGATTCATTTGTTTATTCAGGGCTTTCTAATTATTCGTTGTGTGTCACACAAAAACACTGTGTATGCCAGACATGGTCTGGGTAGTAAGTGGTAATAAGGAATGAAAGATCAGGGTCTACCCTCAGGGAGTGGGCACTCTGGTGGGGCTCCTGCTGGGAAGCTGAGCTGAGTTATAGAATCGGCCAAGAGAAGGTGACTGCATGGGTGAAAATAGAGAAGAAATCTCTGCCCGTGACGGCTCTGCAGCCTGGGACAGAGTCCCCTTGCCCTTTAAGGGAGGGTTTCTCTCTTGGGCCAGCTGTCGCTCTCTAATCTGCCCTCCCCACCGTGATCCCAGCTGGACTCACGGCTCACCAGCTTCCCTGTTCCTTTGTAAATTATGGATAGGAACTCTAGCCCTCATGTTCTGGGAATAAGAGAGTAAGCTGGGGTACAGTGAGCTTAGAGAAGGGGGAGCAGAGGTCTGGTTAGGTAGTTATTAAATCTTGCTTTTTAGAGACAGGTTTCTAATAGAATATACGCACTGATTATAACCATTTATTTTATAACACAGACCGCGGCCTGCCATGTGCAAGGCACTTGATCTCACTCAGTCGTCACAGAAATCCAGAGAGTGATACACTATTATCTTCATTTTACAAGTGAGATCAGTGCTCAGAGAAGTTCATTATCTTGATTGGGTGCAGTAAGAAATCAAAATTGATCCATCAGGCCCTAAGGTCACGTTCTTTCCACTTCACTGTTCTGCCTCCTCCATGCCAGCCTGCAATTAAAGACCTTGGATCCTGGAGAATACGGCCAGTTTAAGTTTTGCCAGGGAGCTCATACAAACTGGAAACACAGCCACAACAATCACCCCACAAGAACTGATGCTGAAGCTTCAGGTGGGCTGCCCAGCTTGGAGGAGAGCACTGGAACCATACGTGTCCAGGGATTCAATGTTTTTCAGTAATTATCTTTCTCAAGAGTATATCCAGCCATAAGAAATATTTGACAGAACAATAAATCACTGCCTTTTAAAACATTCTTTTTTTGGTAATTTACATGACCTATTCTTTCTGGGGATGTGGGCTTAAGGCCACTTACTGGCTGCCCAAAAGAGAGAAATATGTTTTGTTTTTTTTTTTCTTCTCATCATTTCACCTGCTCAGTCTTTGATTAACGCTGTAGGGTCTTCAGAAATACCCACCAGTTAATGAAAATGCACAGACGAGGGGAAATTGGAGAAGAAAGGGAGTTACCAGAAACTTTTTTTCCAGACCACTGGCTCCTCCTAGAACTAATTAGCTAGAGGTATGTAGGAAGAGAGAGTATATGTCTCATGGTCAGTAGGAGTGTTGGTTAGTCACCGACAGTTACCTTCTCCAGGCTGAGGAAACTTACTCCCCCAGACAGAGGCAGCGGCTCTGCTCCCACCACAGGAGGAAGGTATGTCTAAATTTGTACTTAGCACATACCTGCCGCCTCAGTATCAGGAATGACGTCTTGTCATTTATGCCTCTGGGTCAAAACTCTGAGTTGTTGGTGGCAAAAGACAAAAAGTTAGCTCAAACTGGCAAAAGCTAAGAGGAAGTGTGGTTTTCTTCTTTCTTTTTTTTTTTTTTTTTAAGGAAATCTATTGGCTCATGAAACTGAAAAGTTCAAGGTTAGTACCAGATCGATAAAGCCTGGACCCAGAGGCGCAAACAGTTATCTTCAGAATTCCATTTTTCTCCATCTCAGCTCTGCTTTCCATGGTGTGGGTTAAACACTCCGTGCTGACTGCTGGCAAGGTCAGGTTCACCTCATTCTTACTATTATCAACCCGAGAAGATACTAACGTAGTGCCAGTGCTTCCCTCTGGAGAAGGTGATGGCACCCACTCCAGTGCTCTTGCCGGAAAAATCCCATGGACAGAGGAGCCTGGGGGGCTGCAGTCCATGGGGTCGCTAAGAGTCGGACACGACTGAGCGACTTCACTTTCGCTTTCCACTTTCCTGCATTGGAGAAGGACATGGCAACCCANCCTGTCTCTTATACACATCTAGATGTGTATAAGAGACAGCTCCAGTACTCTTGCCTGGAAAATCCCATGGATGGAGGAGCCTGGTGGGCTGCAGTCCATGGGGTCGCTAAGAGTCGGACACGACTGAGCGACTTCCCTTTCACTTTTCACTTTCATGCATTGGAGAAGGAAATGGCAGCCCACTCCAGTGTTCTTGCCTGGAGAATCCCAGGGACGGGGGAGCCTGGTGGGCTGCCATCTATGGGGTCGCACAGAGTTGGACACGACTGAGGTGGCTGAGCAGCAAAGTGGTTGTGCCCTCCGAGGGGGACTTCCCAGGTGGCTCGGCGGTAGATAACCCAGCCGCCAATGTAGGAGCCCTAAGAGACTTGAGTTCGATCCCTGGGTCAGGAAGATCCCCTGGAGGGGAGCATGCGATCCCTGGGTCGGGAAGATCCCTGGAGGAGAGCATGCGATCCCTGGGTCGGGAAGATCCCTGGAGGAGAGCATGCGATCCCTGGGTCGGGAAGATCCCTGGAGGAGAGCATGGCACCCACTCCAGTATTCTCGCCTGGGGAATCCCGTGGACAGGGGAGCCTGGTGGGCCACAGTCCGTGGGACTGCAGACAGGTGGACAGGACTGAAGCGACAGCATGCACGCACGCACGCACCTACCCTCTGAGAGGTATGAGATGTCTTCCTGGATCCAGTGGGTCTGAGCAGCCTGACCCATTATTTGTTCATGCTTCTGTCTTCCCCCAGCTCTACCCCAAACCACAGTGTTGAACAGAAATGACGATTAGAACACAAAGACCAGGTGAAATGGTACAAGACAAAATATCCGTAATCCTGGGAAACTCTCCAGTGACGACTACATGACAGTTCTGTTGTTAACCTCCATCACATCAGCTTCAGTTCTGTTTTCATAATACTTGAAAGATTTTGAAAAGGGATGAGAAACAGAACATGATGGGAAGGCTGTTCCTAAATAGCAAATGTTTGGGCTAAAGAATGAGGTTAGACTGGAGAGGGCTAGCAATGGCCTGATTTCACACACAATATTGATCCCTAGGAATACAGCGGAGAAGGCAATGGCACCCCACTCCAGTACTCTTGCCTGGAAGATCCCATGGACGGAGGAGCCTGGTGGGCTGCAGTCCACGGGGTCGCTAAAAGTCAGACACAACTGAGCGACTTCACTTTCACGTTTCACTTTCATGCATTGGAGAAGGAAATGGCAGCCCACTCCAGTGTTCTTGCCTGGAGAATCCCAGGAACAGAGGAGCCTGGTGGGCTGCCGTCTATGGGGTCACACAGAGTTGGACAGGACTGATGTGACTTAGCAGCAGCAGCAGGAATACAAAGTGACAAACAAGATACATATAGCTTCCACCACAGGGGGAGGTCAACCAGCATCACAGTGCCCCACGGTGAGAGCTGTGGGGCAAAGCACTGCAAAGAAAAATGCCAGTGTCTTCCTTTACGTTACACACAGAGTAAGACTGCAACACTGCTGACACCAGAAGTGTCTTCCACACATCACGTGATTCTGTGGCACCAGCTGGGTGGCCTACAGTTAACTCAGTTCTCACACTAGCTCCCTGGAGATGGCGTCAGACCCCACAATTCAGTCCCCAAGACCACCCCCACTTTGGATGCAAATCACAAGTCTAGGTTGTCAGCGTGCCTCTGACCAACCAGTTCCAGATCAGGGGATCCCACGCCCCTCCCCAGGGTTTAATTCATTTGCTAGAGGGCACAGCATGGGCCAAGCCTGGAAGCTAGGTAAAGAGCCAGACATACAGGGAACTTAAAACTTCACCAAGGCTGAAGCATAGTGTTTCCAGGGAGAATAGTAGCAAGAGATGAAGCTTGAAAACCGTCAGATATCAGATAATTCAAAGTTTTAAAATAATAACAGCAGCCAGTGTTTCAGAAGAAATGACTTTTTCCAGACTCTTGGACTTAAGCACATCTCAAGGACCATCTCATTTACTATTCACCATCCTTAACATACAGGTACATTATTATAGATAATAAAATGTAGGTTCGGGGAAATTAAATAATTGGCCAAAGCCACAGCCCTTAAAACGACAGGTCTAGGCCTTAAACCCATGTCTAACTGATCAAAAGCCCATACTCTTGACCACTCATATAGATAATTGGAGAAGGAAATGGCAACCCACACCAGTATTCTTGCCCAGAGACTCCCATTTACATTATTATAGATAATAAAATGTAGGTTCGGGGAAATTAAATAATTGGCCAAAGCCACAGCCCTTAAAACGACAGGTCTAGGCCTTAAACCCATGTCTAACTGATCAAAAGCCCATACTCTTGACCACTCATATAGATAATTGGAGAAGGAAATGGCAACCCACACCAGTATTCTTGCCCAGAGACTCCCATGGACAGAGGAGTCTGGTGGGCTGCCGTCTATGGGGTCACACAGAGTCAGACACGACTGAAGCGACTTAGCAGCATATAGATAATACCACATAAACCACGCTTTATCCTCCTGGGAGCTCAGCTTCTTATATGTGTTCATGTTTTATTAGAGAGACACCATTTACAATAATTTTCTCAAATGGAAGTAATATATAGATTCCTTTTCAAGAAGAAAAAGTTTACAGACCTTTAGTAGTTGACAAATCAGCTAACGTTCCTTAAAATGTAGGCAAATAAAAAGTCGGCGTAAGTTCCTGGTGCTTAAACTGCTTGTATATCAAAATACACCAAATTAATACCCCCAAAAACCTATAAAACAAGGTGCAAATTAAGTACCACTGATTTAACATCACTGACATTGTTTTGCGGAAATGGTCGCTCTGGAGGAGTGAGTGACATTGACACTTCTCTGGATCACGGCATCGAGGCTGCAGAGACCCCACGTCCCACACCTGTCCTCTTGTTCAGCCTCCCAGAAAACCATGACGCTGCCTGTCTTCACTCGGAGTGTGGACACCGCACACATTAGGTCCACCACTCGCCGTTCACCTGTAACATCTAAAGCCGTGCTGCGTGGTGCCCACAGGGCTGTAAACCCATCAGCTCTGAAACACAGTTTCTATGCTTTAATTCAGCTTGAGTTCAGAATTCATAACGGTGCCAGGCTCACTAAAATGAGACTCAGTCTGGAATGGACTTGGGTCTGTGAGTGAGTGGGAGGCTGAAGGAGGGGCGCACGTGCTGGCTGTTGAGGGCTGCTAAAGCTACTCTCGGGCTTCCCGGGCGGCGGCAGTTGTAAAGAACCCGCCCAACAGCGCCGGAGACACAGGAGCTGCGGGTTCGATCCCCGGGTCAGGAAGATCCTCCGGAGGAAGTGGCAGCCCCCTCCAGTATTCCTGCCTGGAGAAACCCGAGGCCAGAGGAGCCCGGTGGGCTACGGTCCACGGGGTCGCAGAGGGTCGGGCATGATTGAGTGGCTTAGCGCTCACGCACAGGTAAGCTTAACAGAGACTCTGACTTGTTTTTTTCTGCTGCTTCACAGGGGTCGGCACCAGGAACTATTACAGAAAGATTGGCTACAGGTTGCAAGGTCCATACATGGTAAAGACGCTAGAGTAACCCCACACCAGTCACCTTGAGGCATCTTCTCCCTGGCAGGAAATGGATCCAGGATGTCTTGAAAACTCAGCACAGAAGCTGAGCAACGCAAACGGACCTCCCTGAGGCCCTGGCAGGAGGCTTCCCCTCGCCCTGGAGCCTGGAAACCTTGCTTAGGGCTCCGTCAGGCTTCTGCTGACCAAGCCCATGGAGCCTGGACACTCAGAACCACCACCCCCCACCCCACCNCTTTGTGACCCCATGGACTGTAGCCCACCAGGTTCCTCTGTCCATGGAATTTTCCAGGCAAGAATACTGGAGTAAGGTGCCACTTCCTTCTCCACCGATGGAACCTGGGTCTTCTGCATTGGCAGGTGGATTCTTTACCATTGCTCCACCTGGGAAAGCTGAAACAACACATATTCGTACAGTATTCCCACTGCCTAACACAGTGTTTGGCACATAGTAGGAGCTCATAAGTCTTTATTCAATTTATTATTGCAGTAAGAGTTCTTCCTGGTGCAGATCTGTGCTTGGAGGAGTGCCTTGACTCTAGTGCCCAGTGGTGTTGGTAAGAGATGCCCCTCTTGGCTTTCTTTACTCTCAGCGCCTCTCCTCTGAGTTCTGACTTGATCCTGCATAATCTGCTCTGCTTCACAGCATGCCTTCCATTTCCTAGTCATAACCGGTCAACCCTCTTTCCCCTGAGGTCGAGCTCTTTAGAAGGCAAAGTCCAAGTTGCCTCCCTCCCTGGTCTTCAGAACTCAACTGGACCTGAGCTGTTCTGGGTGAGACACAAATTGGGACAAGTGCATTGCTACACCGGGATGAAGGACAGGGAGTAAAAAGATGCCAGAACGGGAGTTCGGTTCTCTAGCTCCTTCATCGCATCCTCTTTCCGAGCCACCCAGGGCCTCCTTTCCAGTTTATCTGATTGGTATCCTGAGAATAAGTCTGGTGATCTTTCAAGATGGCAGCAGTTAGTGTCTAAGCAGGATAACTACACTGGTAAATTTCCACCTCAGAGTGTTTTACTAGTTGGCCAGAAAATATTGTGCCCTTGAAATAGTCAATAGCTAAACCCTGTCTAGCATCTACTGTAAGAAGATACACTCATTTCCTGGCTACTGTCATTTTAGAGGTAATCCCCAAAGAACTTTAAGTTGACTGAATCGTCTTGAATTATAACTCTCACATGCTAAGTTAGCCTAACAGGATGTTAGTAGTATTCTTTTCGTTCCCACAATAATTAATTCTTTTTTCTCCTAAATGTCTTCCTAATTAATCAGTTCAGTTCAGTAACTCAGTCGTGTCTGACTTTTTGTGACCGCATCGACTGTGGCATGCCAAGCTTCCCTGTCCATCACCAACACCTGGCGTTTACTCAAACTCCTGTCCATAGAGCCAGTGATGCCAAATTGATGCACTCATTTAAAAAATGTACATGGTATAGAACAGCTATTGACCTTTATCATGAAAATTGTGCTCCAGAAGGTAAAATATCCAATTTCCTATTTTCACCACCCATATTATTTTTAAACAAGCCTGACATTTAAGACATTAATTATAGACATGCATTCTAGTTCAGGCATCATAGAAGAACCTGGAGTAACAAATAAACTTTTCATTTCTTATGCATTCCAAATAAGAACTTGAAAAGGAGAATGGGGAAGCAGTTACCCAGAACAGTGGATTTTAATGGGTGCTTGAGGATTTGTCTTCAAGTATTACTTTACAGTCAGGGGAAACCGAAAGTGAAATATAACATAGTTTATGATAAGAGACCTAGTCTATATCTGTACCTTGCATTTCTTCACAGAATGTTGCAATCCTTATCTCAGTGATCTTTATAACCACAAGGGGAGCTGAGTAGGCAGTCAGTGATTCCATTTTACAGATAAAGAAATTGAGGTACAGAATAATTGAGTTTCTCAAAGTCACATACATTAGAGATAACGCTGGGAATAAAATCCACTCTTAATTATCAACCAGTCTAGAAACTAGTCATATTTTTCAAAGCAAAAACCCACCCAGCTTGGTTATGAACCTTTATTCTGCACACTGCCGTTCTTTCTGTCTCCCTTGATTTTCTTCTCAGATATCAATTCTCTTCCTGACACCAGAATCTTTTTTTTTTTTTCCTAATCCTTGGTTGTCTCTGAGTATGAATTGATTTCCTGTTTGTGTTCCTAAAGCTCATGAGTGCATTTATTTTTACTAGCTAAAAGACATGAACCAAAATCCTTGTGACATACATTGAAATGCAGCTGAGTTGTTAAGTGGAGCACAAAATGTTGTACAATCAAAATACAACGGTTTGTGGTGCAGAAAGTACGGGTCTTATGCTATTCAGCCTTCATTTCCAGGAGGCATGTGTCTGCCCTTTGCTGATGGAGGACTAAATTTGACAAATTGATTTTTTTCCAACCAGGGTTAAATAACAATTAATTTCCCAAGGGGTGTAACTTTCCTTAGGGGTTGTAGTCAAATTTCCTTGTCATTTCCATGATTAGGTGACAGAAAAGTTGAATCTTTGGTTTTTAAATAGGCATTTGACAGCAAATGTTCAGAAAGCTTCCAAGGGCTTACACTAAACACCAAACTCTTCCTGGATCACGTCACTTATTCTTAAACATATTGCAGATTCCAGGAGGGAAAGTATTTATTTAGCATGAATCGCCTTCATGCTAAATAAGGTGTCAGGGTCTTCTAGACACTGTTTCCCTAATTGAAAATGTATCATTGAAAATGAAGTAGAGAGAATAAAGAATCAATATTTGAGTAGGCTTTTAATAGGAGGATAGAGTGTGTTGATTAACAGCAATGGGCTGCAGAGAGCTATGGACTCAGAGCTTAGCTCTCTGCTGCCTTGGGATAGTCAGTTGATTTCCTGTGCCTGTCTCCTCACATAAAACGATGTTGCTGGTACCCAGTTCAAAGCATCCAAACGGAGCTGAGATGAGCATGTATAGCATTCTTGTAATACTCAATGGATAGCAACTGTTTGAGAGTATGCTTAAACATTTTCAAAGGCTGTTAATTGAACTAGTGTGTATGAAAATATTCAAGGCAATTTGTCCTTGATGATTGGTGATAACCTGAACTTTGCATCCTGTTCTGTTCATCTTGTATACTGTTGTATGTCTCAGACACAAGGTAGCAAAGTCACTATGTGTCCATTTACAATTTGAATGAGTGCAGATGATCCAGTTGTCTCATGGGCAAGTGGTAGAGCTTTCAGTTTCTGTAAGAAATGAGAGCATTGATTTCCAATCTTTTCTAAGAGGAGGGAGACAGAGTTCCTCCCACTTCCCTAGGGTCACAGAAAGGTAGTGGTGTATCCTTGAAGATTAGAGAACCCAGCTGGTTACCCTTTTATAAGTAGAAAATCTTTGTAGATGTGATGGAATTGAATTTTATTTTTGCAGATGATCTAATTGAAGCTCTGGGGTTAAGAGGGAAAAATCTCTTATTTACTAAGAACTGAATTAGAATTGGAGCTTATGATGTGTCCTTTGACACCCCCGTGGCTGTAAGGCAGCTGAGCCATGAGGACCTGGATGTAACCCAAACTCAGTTTCTCTTCCATCTCTTGCTCTGTTGGGTGTATTCTGCAAATGCTTAGGAGAATGCTTTGGCCCCCCCCCTGCACCTTTTTACAACCAACACGGCATCTGGAATTACCAGCAGCTGCCACTAGCAGAACTTTATGCAGCAGTTTCCAGGTCTTTGCTTTCGATTCACTCTGATACAGGTGTATAAAGCCCTGCAGAATCCCTGCTGATCAGATCTCTGGTCATGGCATGCACGGAGCTCATTAGCACTTTTCCTGTGTGAATGGGACCACTGCCTTGGTGTTCGATTGGTGGGAGTCAGTTAGCCACAGTCAGGCCAATTACCACCTATAAAGTCACTCTCTTTCTCTCTCTCTCTCTCTCACGCACACACACTCCCACCCACCACCAGCTGCCTGACCTGTGGATAAACAGCTGCATCACATCCCCATCACAAGGTCAACACCACCACTAAATAGGAAGAAAGACCACAGGACTCCTTCATGTTGGGGATACTGGAGGACGAGCCTCACACCATCATTACTGGGAACAGCAATGCGAAGTGTATTTTAGCAACAAGGTAGGAAGAGTAAGGATGTGGAATGATTCAGGAAGCAGGGATAGAGATAAGCATGAGGTCATGTTGGTTAGCTATTATTATGGCACTTAAAAAAAAAAAAAAACCCACAGAATGTACTTGGGCGTACAGGAGGGCCCAAGAAAAGTCAACTAGTATCCATTAAGCAACAACAGTTGATCACAGTATTGAGCTGGATGTGGTTGGAAGCACATTAGAAGTTTCTAAATTGCATCCATCTTTTAAGGCCTAACTTAAGTACCACAGCTTCTAAAAAACCTGCCAAGAAGAATCCTCTGAACTTCTATTTCTTGTCTGCCAGAAGTTTTCAAACTTTATTTTTACCTTGTTTTTTTCCCCCTGTGCTACACAGGGGTTCTCATTAGGTATCTATTTTATACACAGTAGTGTGTGTGTGCGGGGAAGGCAATGGCACCCCACCCCAGTACTCTTGCCTGGAGAATCCAATGGACGGAGGAGCCTGGTGGGCTGCAGTCCATGGGGTCGCTAACAGTCGGACAGACTGAGCGACTTCACTTTCACTTTTCTCTTTCATGCATTGGAGAAGGACATGGCAACCCACTCCAGTATTCTTGCCTGGAGAATCCCAGGGATGGGGGAGCCTGGTGGGCTGCCGTCTATGGGGTCACACAGAGTCGGACACGACTGAAGTGACTTAGCAGCAGCAGCAGCAGCAGTGTGTGTGTGTGTGTGTGTGCGTATAAATCCTAATCTCCTAATTTATCCCCCACCCTTGCTTTCCACCCTTGGTGTCTATACATTTGTTCTCTATGTCTGAGTCTCTATTTCTGCTTTGAAAATAGGTTCATCTGTACTATTTTTTTCTAGATTCCACATGCATTATATGGATTAATATGCATTATATATGCAATACTTGTTTTTCTGACTTACTTCACTCTCTATGATACTCTGTAGGTTTATCCATGTTTCTGTAAATGGCACACATTTATTCCGTTTCATCAGTTCAGTTGCTCAGTCGTGTCCAACTCTTTGCGACCCCATGAATCGCAGCACGCCAGGCCTCCCTGTCCATCACCATCTCCCAGAGTTCACTCAGACTCACGTCCATCGAGTCCGTGATGCCATCCAGCCATCTCATCCTCGGTCGTCCCCTTCTCCTCCTGCCCCAAATCCCTCCCAGCATCAGAGTCTTTTCCAGTGAGTCAACTCTTCTCATGAGGTGGCCAAAGTACTGGAGTTTCAGCTTTAGCATCATTCCTTCCAAAGAAATCCCAGGGTTCATCTCCTTCAGAATGGACTGGTTGGATCTCCTTGCCGTCCAAGGGAGTCTCAAGAGTCTTCTCCAACACCACAGTTTAAAAGCATCAATTCTTCGGCGCTCAGCCTTCTTCACAGTCCAACTTTCACATCCATACATGACCACAGGAAAAACCATAGCCTTGACTAGGCGGACCTTAGTCGGCAAAGTAATGTCTCTGCTTTTGAATATACTATCCAGGTTGGTCATAACTTTTCTTCCAAGGAGTAAGCGTCTTCTAATTTCATGGCTGCAGTCACCATCTGCAGTGATTTTGGAGCCCAAAAAATAAAGTCTGACACTGTTTCCACTGTTTCCCCATCTATTTCCCATGAAGTGATGGGACCGGATGCCATGATCTTTGTTTTCTGAATGTTGAGCTTTAAGCCAACTTTTTCGCTCTCCTCCTTTACTTTCATCAAGAGGCTTTTTAGCTCCTCCTCACTTTCTGTCATAAGGGTGGTGTCATCAGCATATCTGAGGTTATTGATATTTCTCCCGGCAATCTTGATTCCAGCTTGTGTTTCTTCCATTCCAGCGTTTCTCATGATGTACTCTGCATATAAGTTAAATGGTAGGCAGATTCTTTACCACTGAGCCACCTGGAAAGCCCAAATTAAATGGTATCATGCCCTAAATCAATTCTGTTCCTTACTTTCTTTTTTTCATTGAACACGTGGCTTTTGAGATCTGTCCATGATGCTGTATGTACATCTGGGTCCTTCCTACCTCTTTTCTTTTGTACGTGTGGTGCACAGTTTACTCACATGTTCCTGTTTTTTTTAATTTTTGTTTGTTTGGCTGTGCTGGGTCTTTGTTGCAGTGCAGACTTTCTCTAGTTGCCGCACATGTTTAGTTGCCCTATGACACGTGAAATCTTAATTCCCTGCCTGGGAAGTTCCATCTGTTTCCATTTTGATAGACACCTTCATGATCTCTCACTCCTAGAAGCTCCAACACTACCCAGCCCATGAGTACATCGTCTCTTGGGAATCTTTAGGAGAATTTTTCTGGGAAATAGATTCAGGAGTAGAAAAGCTGTATCTGAGGGTATATGATTCTCTGTTTCACAAAATCCTGCCAGACTATTATCCAAAAGGTCATACAAGCTATGGTCCTACCAGCAGCTCATTGGGTTCTTATTTTTCCACAACCCAGCCAATGAAAGATTTCATCAAAATTCAGGATTTTTACAATCTGGTGGGCAAAGACAGTATCTCATGGCTTTCTTTAATTATCATTATTTTCATTTAAAAATTACTGAAATATCACTTATGTCCAGTATTGTATAAGTGTCCAGTATAGTGATGTGGAATTTTAAAGGTTATACTACATTCGTCCATGTGTGCTTGGTCATGTCCAGCTCTTTGTGACCCCATGGACTGTAGCCCACCAGGCTCCTCTGTCTATGGGATTTCCCAGGCAAGAATACTGGAGCAGATTGTCATTTTCTGCTCCAGAGGCTCTTCCTACCCAGGGATTGAACCTGCATCTCTAGCGTCCCCTGCATTGGCAGGTGGATTCTTTACCACTGCACCACCCGGGAAGCTCCACACTATATATTCATAGTTATTACAAAATATTGGCTATGTTCCCTGGGTTGTACAATGTACCACTGTAGCACATTTTATAGCTAATAATTTGTATCTCTTAATGCCCTACCCCTATATTTCTCTTCCCTTTCTTTTTCCCCATTGGTAATCACTAGTTTGCTCTCTATGTCGGTGAGTTGTCAGGGTTGTTTTAATCTACATTTCTCTGTTGCTGGTGAATGGTTAGTTTCTTTTTCATAAATTGCACATTACTATCTTCTGTCTATTATCCTATCTGGTATCCTGACTTTTCCCTCTCTCATTTGAAGGAGTTTCATCCCTACATTAAAAGTGCTATAATCCGCCTGATTCTTTTCTAATCACATCAAAATTAGACTCCAAAAAAAAAAAAAAAAAAAA